>VZRW01014253.1:0-26170 GCA_013398125.1 Aegotheles bennettii
TCCAGCCTATCAAGGTCTCGTGGGACACACACGTGGGACATCACCCACCAAGCCCCCCATGGTGGAACGTCCCCATGGGGTCAGGGATGGTCCCATACCTGGGTGACGAGCGGCTGGAGCAGCGCGGCCGAGCCCTTGCCCACGCAGCGCACGGCGAAGCGGAGGCAGCGGCAGCACCGCTCCACGATGCGGTTATCGGCACTGTGTTTGTTCAGGGTCTCAGACAGCACGGGCCAGATCTGAAGACAAGACCAAGGGTGAAGCTGGAAAGCTCCTACAACCACCCAAAACCCCATCCGAGCAGCCAGATCCCAAAACCAAGTCCACCATGGGGCAATGAAGACCTCGTGGTGGCTCCACACCACGCAAGAGCACAGAAACCAAAGCACCTGAGATACCTCCAGAGTCACATCCACCATCCAAGTCTTGGGAGAACCAAACCCCACCTCGCCCCCCTGCCAATTCCACCCATCTCCTGATGGAATTCCAGTTCTTACCTCCTGAATGACTTTTTGGCACGGATGGATCTGTCCGTTTTCTACAATGGGGTTGGTGTGTCTGTGGAAAAGCACCCAAGGGTGAGTGGGATTTTTCTCTTCTCAACAACTTTTGGGGTTCAAAGCCCCAAGGAGATGGGTTGGGAGCTTCCAGCACCCACCCAGGGTGTGGGAAAGGGACCAGAAACCAGCTCAGAGGGGCTAGAGAGCCTTGGACTTGGTGAAGAAGCTCCCAGACCGTTCCTCTCCAGGAATCGTTCCATGTGGAGGCTCTGGAGGAGCAGCTTTGATTCCCACCCCACCACAGGGGTTGTCCCATCCCCTCCTTCCTCACCTAAATATGACAGCGAGTCGGTCCAGGGGCACAGTAGGGTCTGAGGAGAGGCCATTGCTTGGCTCCTGAGAGAGCAGCTGGAAAACACGGGAAAATGATGGGATTCCAGGACCACAGGCAGCCCCACTCCCAGCAGATGGTGAAGAAACACTGCCCAGCCACCAGATCCCACCAGCAGCTCTTCCACATCTCCTTGGGGCCAAAGCAGAGCAGGTATCTCCTCAAACTTCATCTAGGACCTACTCCAAGGGGTCTCTGAAGAAGGGAGCAGGGTCTGAGGTGGAGGAGGGCCTGCTGAGGGGTGGGAGTGGGCAGCATTGGCAGGGGGAGCTCTCAAGAACCACTCTTGAGGAGCTATGGGTCATCCTGAAGACAAGAGGATGAGCACGTCCCTTTTTTGAGACTTCCCTTCCCCTTCCTGCCATCCTCCCAGAATTCCATTCCTCATTATCCTGCATCTACATGGAAAGGTCACCAGGGCCACCACATCTTCAGGACAACCAGGACGTGACCTTTTGGGCCGAGGTGCCCCATGGGGAAGTCAAGTTCCCATGGTCTCCATCCCAGAGACACAGGGTGAAAGCTGCATCCAAGGCCAGGTTGGATGGGGCTTGGAGCAACCTGGTGTGGTGGGAGGTGTCCCTGTCCATGACAGGGGGTGGCATTGGGTGTGCTTTAAGGTCCCTCCAACCCAAGTAATTTGATGACTGTGATGATTCAAGGTGGGTTCAGGAAGGCTCTTTGGTTCCTGGCACATGAACTGGTTTCTGAGGGACCGTTTGCTTCCCATTTAACCCATCCCACATTCTACCAGCCAGATCCTTCACATTGAGAAGAGACTTGAGGACAACAATGATTCCAGCCCTGGACTCCTCGTACACCTCTGGCTTTGAGGACACATCATTAGGGCAGCAGATCAAGCCAGAAACAGCAGTCTGATGGCCTCCGAGGAGGACATCCATGGAGCTCCTACCAGGACGTACCTTCTTGAGCGCCATCACTTGGACGGCGCAGAGCTCACTGAGGCATTCTGCGATCTTCTCCAAGGGGAGCCTGGCGAGGACCAAGGCTGTCCCTGGAAAAGGCAAGAGGAGACAAGTTTCAGGAGCAGGAATGCAGCGTGGGAGTGTGGTGGGTGGAGAGACAACACCAGCGAGGTTCCCAAACAGGCCCTGCCTGTGTGCAGGGACGGCTTCCCCAGGTGGGAACGGGTTCTCCAGCTCCAGCCCAACTCCTTGGTTACACCAGACACCAAAACACCTCCTGCAGGGTGGGGATGGGCACTTGGAGCCTGGGAAGCCCCCGGGATCCTGGGCTGCAGGGCCACCTCTGGGGTCCCCAACAGCAGAAGGACACGGAGCTGTTGGAGAGAGTCCAGAGGAGGCCACGGAGATGCTGCGAGGGCTGGAGCAGCTCTGCTCTGGGGCCAGGCTGAGAGAGTTGGGGGTGTTCAGCCTGGAGAAGAGAAGGCACCGGGGAGACCTTGGAGCACCTTCCAGTGCCTGAAGGGGCTCCAGGAAAGCTGGAGAGGGACTGGTGCCAAGGGCAGGCAGTGATGGGACGAGGGGGAACGGGTTCCAAGTGCCAGAGGGGAGATGGAGATGGGATGGGAGGAGGAGATGAAGGTGGTGAGAGCCTGGCAGAGGTTGCCCAGGGGAAGTTGTGGGTGCTGGAGGTGTTGAAGGCCAGGTTGGCTGGGGCTTGGAGCACCCTGGTGTGGTGGGAGGTGTCCCTGCCCATGGCAGAGGGTGGCACTGGATGAGCTTTAAGGTCCTTCCAACCCAAACCAGTCTGTGGTTCTAAGGAAGAAGGGACACCAGCACGGAGCACAGGGATGATGTGATGGTTAAAAACCCAGAAAGGACCTTTAGCCACCTCCTGCCCCAAGGAGAGGACAATCAGTGTGGAGGTGTGGAGTCACACCAGGCAAACCCAGACGCTCTTGTCTAAGAGGAACCATCTGGGGAGGGGGTCACCCTAAAAACCATGGTGGGCTTCTCCATACACACCTTTCAGGAGACCCACAGCAGCCTCTGGAGAGAGGGTGAAGGAGTCGAGGGAGCGGGCTATCTCCAGCAGCCCGCTGAAGTGTTGGGCCATGTGGTCCCGGCACACGGAGCAGATGTTGTGGATGGCCTTGGCCGCCGCCGACGCCAACCTCCTGTCGCAGAGACCCTTCATGAGATAACCCAACACGGGATCTGTGGAGAAGACAAGAGGTGAGGTGGGGTCCCAAGGAGAGGGCAAACTGCCATGGGGTGGAGTGGTGGGGTGGGCAGGAGGGACTCACCTAGGAACTGAGGGTTTCTGTCCACCACCTCGCTCATCTCTCCCACCAGCTCGATGCTGGTGTAGCGCACGGCGGTGTGCACGGTCTCCGGGAGGCGGACAACCCCCTCCAGCACCTCCACCAGGGTTGGGTTGTTCTCCCTGCGGGTAAAAAGGTGCCCAGCTCAGCTCCAAGGTCATTTCCAAAGGTGGCTCCATGTTCAAGTGGAGACCAGAGATGCGTGGTGTTCCTCAGGGGTGGGGATTGGGACCAGTTCTCCCCAACATCTGTGTCCGTGACGTGGATGGTGGGATCAGGGGCACCCTCAGCAAGTTTGAGATGACCCCAATCTGTGTGGTTTGGTCAAGGAGCTGGAGGGAAGGTTGGTGAGGAGGATGCAGGTGGGGCTGGGCTGAAACAAATGGGTTCTCAGAAGAATCTGTGGGATGCAGAGCTAAGGTCTACATGGTCAGGAGAAGAGGAGGAGGAAGACTCAGAGAACTGGGGGTGTTCAGCCTGGAGAAGAAAAGGCACCGGGGAGACCTTGGAGCACCTTCCAGTGCCTGAAGGGGCTCCAGGAAAGCTGGAGAGGGACTGGTGCCAAGGGCAGGGAGTGATGGGACGAGGGGGAACGGGTTCCAAGTGCCAGAGGGGAGATGGAGATGGGATGGGAGGAGGAGATGAAGGTGGTGAGAGCCTGGCAGAGGTTGCCCAGGGAAGTTGTGGGTGCTGGAGGTGTTGAAGGCCAGGTTGGCTGGGGCTTGGAGCAGCCTGGTGTGGTGGGAGGTGTCCCTGCTTGTGGCAGGGGTTGGCACTGGATGGGCTTTGAGGTCTTGTCCAACCCAAACCAGTCTGTGGTTCTGTTGATCCCAGTGGACTCCCCCTGTGCTCCTCACCACCACCCAGGCACCCCCCGGCCATGCGAGCCGTGGGGCAGTGGTGGCTCAGGGTGGGGGGATCCAGACACGCAGCACCCTCCAGCTTTACCCAACAGAGCAGAAGACACCGAGGACCTCTCGTGAGCGTTGGTGGCACAAGACCAAAGCCAACTCCCCCTCCGGGGCCTACAGAAAGCCAGAGGAGCAAGTTCCCAGGATGGGAGGGTGCTCCTGGGAGAGTCCCGTGCTCTGGCTCCCTTGCCCTCTCCTGGCAAGAGCTCATGGAGCCACAGGGCAAGAACCTCATGGGACACGGTGGTGGGGAGCAGACACCCTTCTGCTCCAGCAGTGCGAGGCCACAAGAGGTTGGCAGCCTCAGGAACGGAACAGAAACAGAAACTGGAGATAAAAACCAGCACGAGCAGCCTTGGCACTGATAAGGAAGCATCTGAGAAAGGAGCAAATGTGGTGACTCCCACACGACGTTCCCACCACAGAGGACTCACCCACCGCCTTCTCACTGCTTTCAGGAGGTGAAGTAAGGAGAAACCAACCCTCAGCCTGTCTCACCAGGGCTGAGCTCAAGTCTGTGGCATCAAAGGCCAGATAGAAGGGTGAATTTTTTGATGCTGAGGGTGGTGAGAGGTTGGCATAGGTTGTCCAAAGAGGTGAGAGATGCCCCATCCCTGGAAACATTCAAGGTATTGGGTCAAGTTATGGAGTCTCCAACACAAGAAGGACACGGAGCTGTTGGAGAGAGTCCAGAGGAGGCCACGGAGATGCTGCGAGGGCTGGAGCAGCTCTGCTCTGGGGCCAGGCTGAGAGAGTTGGGGGTGTTCAGCCTGGAGAAGAGAAGGCACCGGGGAGACCTTGGAGCACCTTCCAGTGCCTGAAGGGGCTCCAGGAAAGCTGGAGAGGGACTGGTGCCAAGGGCAGGGAGTGATGGGACGAGGGGGAACGGGTTCCAAGTGCCAGAGGGGAGATGGAGATGGGATGGGAGGGAGAAATTGTTTGGTGTGAGAGTGGTGAGAGCCTAGCCCAGGGTGCCCAGAGAGGTGGGAGATGCCCCATCCCTGGAACCATTCAAGGTCAGGGTGGATGGGGCTCTGAGCAACCTGATCTCATTGCAGATGTCCCTGCTCACTGCAGGTGGGTTGGACTGCATAACCTGGAAAGGTCCCTTCCAACCCAAACCCTTCTCTCATTCCATGATTTTACGGAAGTCCCCAGATGGGCAGAAGAGCCTGAGAAGGTCCAACTGCTCCACACAGTCCCATCTTCATCCTGGACCTGTATTCCTGGCCAGGAAGTGGAGACCTCAATCCTTGGGCTACAGGATTGCTCCATCAGCACGGGGTTCTGCACTGGTGCAGCACATCCCATGGATGCTGAGGACCATGTGAAACCAAGCGTGGTTCCTGCCTGGGACAGCGTGTTCCTAGGACAATCCTTGGGGATGTTCTCAGTGTCTACACAAAACTCCCTTTGGAGGCAGCTCCTGACCCCACAGCCCTTAGAGATATGAGCAGGATGGTCAACACTCACTGGTCAACACTCTTGGCTATGGAGGCCATGATGAAGAGGACAGCTTCTGTCACCTCCCAGGGTGGATTCCCGTCCTTCAGCGTCGCATAAAGCTGCAAGAAAGAGAATCGGTCACAAAGAAGCCCCAAACCCAGCTCAGGGGCATGAATTCCACCCTGTGCCACCACCACGCTCTCCTCATCTCCTCCAACCCCGAGATACCAGACTCCAGGCATGGACCTGCAGGAATACCCACGTTCCACAGATCACCAGAGCACCAAGAGCCAGTGACTACCTCCCAGTGTGAGACCTCCTGCTTCTCCCAAGACATGGTTGGTTCCTCGTGTGTGAGGAGACAACATGTGTGACCTTCTTCCCACCTCAGAGGCCACCAGGATTTGGCGACCTCCCATACAGCCATGGATGCCACTGTGCCTCACAATGCTCCCACAAACCCTACAAGGGTCCTACAAGGTTGGGACCTACAGGAAAGCTGGAGAGGGACGGGTGCCACGGGCAGGGAGTGATGGGATGAGGGGGAACGGGTTCCAAGTGCCAGCGGGGAGATGGAGATGGGATGTGAGGAGGAGATGAACGTGGTGAGAGCCTGGCAGAAGTTGCCCAGGGAAGTTGTGGGTGATGGAGGTGTTGAAGGCCAGGTTGGCTGGGGCTTGGAGCACCCTGGTGTGGTGGGAGGTGTCCCTGCCCATGGCAGGGGGTGGCACTGGGTGGACTTTGAGGTCTCTTCCAACCCAAACCATTCGATGATTCTATGAAACCCACCTGAGCAAAACACTCCACGGACCCCACCAGGAAGATGAGGTCTTTCACCAGGTCCGAGACCCGCATCCGGAACTCCCCAAAGTCGTCTGTCTCCTCTGGGACTCCCTCCTAAGAAAGACCAGGGGACACAGAAGGGTGAGAGCAGCTTGGAGATCCATCAGGAGAAGAACCAACTCCATGAGCAGAGCTTTAACACAGAGTTTTAATTACTCTCTGTAATTACTGCACCCACAGAACCCTACGGCTCTGGAGAGCCACCAGCATCCCACCACCCCGCTGCCTCCCAAGGGACACCCAAAGCCAAGGCAGCCTCACGTGGTCTGAGTCGAGCTGGCAGTGCCTGGCCAGGGCGTGGAGAAGACGTTGGATGTAGGCTTTGAAGATGCTGTGGATGACCGCATCGTCTGTCTTGTACAGGTGCTCCCCCAGCCTGTACCAGAAGTTAAACGAGATCTCCACCACCTATTTAGAAGGACAAATCCAGCACCTTGTTAGCAACAGAAGACTTTTGTCCCTGTTCTGTTGGTGCTCCTGGAAGAGGAATCTTCTCTGGGGACCCATCCCCACCACCCCTGTCCAGGCATTGGATGGTGTGATCATCGTGATGGGTGGAGGCAGCGATGCAAGCCCACCCAGGAGAAACATCTCCCCAAGAGCGGCTCAGGCTGGAAGGGAACGAAGCTCCAAAGCCTCCAGACCCTTCGTAAGTGTGGTGATGGCCAGAAAAAAAATAAATCAGTGCAGTTTTTTTTCAGAGCTTCAGTCCCTGGTGCAGGACAAGGTCATGTCCAAGGGAGATCGAGCTGAACAGACCTGGGAAGGTGACCAAGGGAGTCACTGAGACCCAAGCAAGCACCGCAAAGACCCAGTGAAGAACAATTTCCACAGCAAACAAGCCCCAAGGGGTTTCTTCCAGGTCTGAGGTACCTTCAGGGCCCTGAGAGCTCCTGGAAAACCCAGTCCTGGAGAAGAACTAACTCATCCCAGACCCACCACC
Source organism: Aegotheles bennettii (assembly GCA_013398125.1). Taxonomy (NCBI): domain Eukaryota; kingdom Metazoa; phylum Chordata; class Aves; order Caprimulgiformes; family Aegothelidae; genus Aegotheles; species Aegotheles bennettii. Next base: position 7,283 of record VZRW01014253.1, read on the forward strand.
CATCCAAGGGCTGCATCCCTCCCATCCCAGCTGGCACCTCCTTGCTCACCAGGCCAGATTTAGCAGGACAACCCCTTGGTGGAGGAACATCTGAACGCAGGCACAGAGCAGCCAGGGATCAGCTACTGGGATTTAGTTTTGGAAGAACTTTGGGAAAAGTTTTGGAAAGGCTAAAAGGAGATGGTGTCTTGTACATCATATCTAAGGGAGGATGGTCAGGGAGCTTTGGAGGGTGAAGCTTTGGAGGGTGAAGCTACCATGAGCTACACTGTGATGTCCACAAAGCTGAGCTTGAGTTGGACATCTGGATGGGAAGTAACAGAGGTTTTCAGAGCTGTGCTCACAGCCCCACACCTCCCAGGCACCAGGAAGGGGAAGCTACACCAGATGCCTGCACCATCAATGCAGCTCCAAGGCTGGCAGCTTGAGGGACCCAACGCCTCCCAACCACACGGCAGCAGGATGGGATTTTTCCACCCATTCTGCTCTGGATGAGGGAGATTTGGTGAGGGGAAGAGGGGTGAAGCTCACCCACCTCGTACTGAGGGTGGCCCGCGCAGATCAGCAGCAGCTCCAGCGTCCTCAGGTCACCCAACCCTTGGCCAGGTGTACAAACGATTTTATCTAAGAAGGTCTCGCACAGCTCGGTGAAAACACGGCAATAATTGAGCACCCTGGAGAAGGAAAAGAAGAGGACACAAGTGAGAACCATCAGAGGTCCCAGCACGGGAAGGGTTGGGGCTGCGTGGGTGCTGGAACCTCATCATGGACCTGCCCAGGGAGGTGGTGGAGTCACCGTCCCTGGAGGTGTTCAACAAACGGGTTGATGAGGCACTTGAGGCCATGGTCTGATGGTCTAATGGTTAGGGATATGATGGGATAAAGGTTGGACTTGATGATCCTGGAGGTCCCTTCCAACCAGAATGATTCTATGATTCTATGACCAAGAAACACCAACTCCTGCTCTTCAGGCAAGGCTGGAACAGGGGAACTTGGTGATGTTCACAGGTAGGTGAAGACGCTGGGTTCTGATCATTAAATCTTAATGAAATTTCCACATCAGCCACCTGAAGAACTTCTCCAGGTGTCCAGTGTCAGGTGACAGGGCTACAGAACAGCCTGAGTCGAGTTCAGCGCCGCGTTCCACCAGACAAATACCCAAACCCATGAAAAATCAACCCAGGGGGTCCCGTTGAGACAGAGCAGAGAGGGCAGATCCTGGAGATGCTGCATGGTGTGATGGAGGGAGCGTCCAACTGCTCCTCACCACTAAAACGACCTCAAATCAGGGGTTTATAGGGTACCTGGAAGGGTTTTGGGGTGTCCACCTCCTCCAAGAGGATATCCCAACGGGGCTTTACATGCTGGACAACCAGAAGCTGCTTTTTTGGTGTTAAAAAGAAGGATAAACAGGATGCTATGACAATTTTTGATGGCCAAAGGGCTGACTTGGAGGAGTCACTACTCATCCTGCTGGTGGACATCTCATTGAATAGATTTGGGGGTTCCTCCAGTCAAAGGCTTTGCACCTCAAGACGGACCAAGGTGGGCTTGGTGGGCTCTCGAACCTAATGTCCATGGGGAGCTGAGCAGCTCTGGGTGGGTGAAGGGCTGTCAGGAGGAGGATGGAAAAGCAGACAGTGAGATCCTGGAGGCAAAGCTGGCCCAGGGTGGCCACAGAACCACCATGGGACTCTTCAACCATAACCAGCAGCTGGTGGAATCGCCATGCGGTGCAATTAAAGCTCTGTGGAGCAGCCAAAACCCTGTGAATACACCTCAGTTTGGAAAACTGGGGCTGAACTGGATGGGTGAAGGCAGGAGGAGGTCATTTAGATGCCAGGATCTCCTCCAGGTGGAAGGAGGAGGGACAGACCAACTGCCAGGACTGCCAATGTCCTACTGCTCCACTGCTGGTCCTGAGGTTTCCACTGATGGCAAGACCTTGCCCAGCCACAAACAGGGACACGGGGGACAATTAATTGGCCCTCAGGAGCACAAGCAAGTTCCTACCCAGTTTTCCAAATACAGGCAAGCTGGGGGGAAAGGGGCTGAAGGCAACAGAGGTTGAGCCAGAAGAAGCTGGATCCACCTCATTCTTCTCAGTAATGTTTCAAAACAGGAGCAATGGGGCAGAGGAGATGATTTAGTGGCCCAGGGTGCCCAGAGAAGCTGTGGCTGCCCCTCCCTGGCAGTGTTGAAGGCCAGGTTGGATGGGGCTTGGAGCAACCTGGTGTGGTGGGAGGTGGCAACCCCATGGCAGGGGGTTGGGACTGGATGATCTCTAAGGTTCCTCCAACCCAAACCATTTGATGGTGTCACACAGAAGTTGGTTAAGCTGGATGGAGCAGCGTTGAGGGAAGAGGTGAACAGTTGGCCAGTGGGGTGGTCAGCAGGCTGTGCTGGAGAGGAAATACCAGTTTGGTGCTGGGGAGGTGCCAGATCAACCTCAAAACACATCTTGTAGATGTTGGTTAGCAGCAGCCATGTGAGAAAGGAAGAGCTGGTGGTGCTCACTGGTTCAACTGGGATGAAAACCATCTGAATGGGAGCACTTCTGACAACTCGTGGATGGACTCATCGGTCACGGGGTGACCAAACGCCATGAGGGGCTGAGAAAGGCAAGAGGTACTCAAGACAATGTTGGCCTAGAACCAACTGAGGCTGGAGATCAGAGGGTTTCCCACCAGAGCAGCAACGTTTGGCAGCAGCCAACATGAGTTAAGCACTGGTTTCAATGTGCTTGATGATAGAAACATGGAATGGTTTGTGTTAGAAGGGACCTTTAAAGGTCATCTAGTCCAACCAATGCAGGGACATCTGCAACTAGACCAGGTTGCTCAGAACCCCGCCCAACCTGACCTTGAATGGTTCCAGGGATGGAGCTTCTACACCTCTCTGGGCAACCTGAGCCAGTGTCTCACCATCCTCAGCATAAAAAGAATTTGTGGACCTCCCCTAGACCTGCTCCAGCAGGTCCATGTCTTTCTTGACCGAGGTATGAAGGCCACAGGTTCTCATCAGCCTGATAATGAGGGGCTGATGGCCCAGCGGGCACATCCAGTCCTCTTTCCCCAGGGATGGACATCTGTAGGGAGGAGGCAGTGGGAGCAAGAGGTTGCTTCTAAACTCTGTTCTCCATCTGGCAATGCATCAGCTGCACCTCAAGACACTTCCTGTGTGCTCTGCCCACCACGAGGGACGTGGAGCATCCCAGCAAGCCCAGCCTGGTGATGGTGTAACCCAGAGCACAGATGGGCACACCAAGGGCCAGGAAGTCATCTGCTCACTTGTTTCCACTCAACAAATGCTTATTTGCATGAAGAGACTTCAGAGTGCTGCATGGATCCCAAAAATAATCCCAGACACCGTGACAATTACTGAACCTCTCCTGCCATTCCTGGTGGGTGAAGCTCACTTACTTGTCCAGGTCCTCGCGTGCTACAGCCATGTGATAGGCAGTCTCCAGGGTGAGGACGCCCTGGAAGAGCTGCAAGGCCAAGGGAAGGTTGGTCTCCACGTTCTCGATGGCGTAGAGGGCTGAGCACACGCAGTCCGACGCGGCTTCGTGGAGGTTTGATGATGTCTTGTCTTGTTGCTGCAAGGAACAAGGAGAAGAGCCCGGTCGTTAGATATGGAACAAGATGAGATGGGAAAACTCATCTTTTGGTGTTCCTCAAATGCTTTGTAGAGCTTTTGTGTAGCCATGGCTCCCAACAACCCACGGCTAACAGTCCTGCTTTACCACCCAAACCTCTCAAAGAGGTCAAAAGTGGGACCCAGGTTGCCCAGAGCCGTGGTGGAGTCAACTTTGACCTCCCAAAGAGGTCAAAAGTGATCTTCCCCAGTGGGACCCAGGTTGCCCAGGGAGGTGGTGGAGCCACCATCCCTGAAGGTGTTCAAGAGGTGTCTGGATGTGGCACTGGGTGCTGTGGGTGAGTGGGGATGGAGGTGGGGGTTGGACTGGGTGAGCTTGAAGGGCTCTTCCAACCTCAACAACTCTGTGATTCTATGACCGAGTCCTCCTTGGGAGAGGAGGAAAAATGCCAACCAAAACCCACGGCAGCTCAGAAGGGAATAAAAGCCCAGCAAGGCTGATTAACGGGAGCTTTAATGACCCTGAGCAATTAAGGAGGGAGATGAGATTTGCATATTAAGGAGGAGAGAGCAAAGAGCAACACGAAGAGGGAACAAAGGAGCAGCAGCTCCGTGTGCGTCCTTCCACGGAGACCTTGGCACCTTGGGAAAACCATTCACGGCCCCATGTGAAGGTGGAAGGGAAAAATGTCCAATTGAAGTGATTTTAACCCAATAAAAATGCTGATGAGGCAAAAAGTGCTGTCCTGGAGGAGATGGGTTCCTGCTGCAGCTCCACTCCGATGCAGCGTGAAGATCTCCTCTTCCTTCTCCTGTCATTAACGGAATGGAACAGATGGGATGATGTTTTAATGACCAGAAGAGGAATGGACAATTCTGGTGTCCATCAGGAATTCCTCCTTTCTGTGAGCTGTTTGTTCTGTCCCAGTGGCAGCGAGGTGGGATTCTCCCCCACCTCCCAGTTTCGCTTCTTCAGCTCTCAGGTAGGACAAATAAAGCCCACCCGAGCACCTCCAGCAGTTGATTTCCCAGGGTGGAAGTGTTGGAGAAGGAAGAAGATCCTATTTGATGGAAAATGTGGAAAGAAAACAAAACAAACCCCCAAAAATGCTCATTTTAGCATTGAGCAAATGAACTTTCTTCAACAACAGCCAACTTCTGAAGCCAAAACTGATCAATCCTTGGGTGGCAAGCTCACCTCAACGACGCACCCAACAAATGTCTTCTGCTCAGAGCCCCAGAAAATGCTTTGGCTGGGAGTGAGGACCACGCACAACGTGTCTCAGACCAAAATTATCTCCCTTTTAAAGCCTAAGTAGGCTCAAGAGTACTCCCAGCACCTGCTGGGGCACCCACGGGAATGGTGAGGAACGGTCATTCCTCAGATGTTGAATCTTTTCTTCTGCTCTGAACGCTTTGTGACCACCACAGAAGAACAGAACCGGGGTCCTGCTTGAGAGAGACAAGATCTCCGCTCAACGTGGGCTCCAAAATGGATGATTAGTAGGGTAGGAGTAAGGAGAATGGATGGAAGTAGGAGGTTAAATGGTCTTCCAGATGTTTTTGTGATGCACCGTCTGCCGGCGAGTGTCATGATGAGTTTATGGAGATGGAAGGATCACCAAAGGATCACCCATGAAGGTTCCTGTGACCCAACACCTCTGTCTCAGCTCAATATTGCCACCTCCGCTCTCCTGCTGGCCCAGCAGGAACAACCATGATTCCCCAAGGAGAAGGTGCAGAAATGCTCTCGTGGGGCTGAGCCACGTGGCTGAGAAGGGCTTCAGTGGAACCAGGCAAGGACATCTGCTCGGAGGAGATTTGGAGTCTTTCCTCTCTGCCCAAGATGAGGGAGCAGTGCTCACCTCCGAGCGCACGTTGGCTGGGTCAGAAGAGAAGATGGGCAGCAAGGAATAATCCTGAAGGAGCTACGGAGCCTCTTTCCCCCACACGAACAACCCCAAACCCACACACGTGCTCTTTCATCTTCTGAAAGCTCTGCCAACGCTTTCTGTCCATCAGCCTTGTCCCCACACCACAAATCCTGACCTAAGGACCAAGAAGGTCTTGGTCAAGCAGAACTAAAGGGAGAAAACCTTCAAGTGTCCTTGTGTCTTGATGATACCAATATCAGGTGTCACTTATGTGCTGTCTTCTAAGCTTCCCAGGGGTAACAGGAGGCAGGGAAGACCAGTCAGAAGAAGACTCCTGCTCTGTGCTGCTCCCCAACTGTCTTCCAAGGTGGACAACTGGTACAAAAGGAAGATCATCATTTCAGGCAGCACAGACCTGTTATTACAGAGAGCTTGCTCCTCCCCACTTGCTCTAAGGAGCTGGTCAAGGTGAAGACCAGAGGGCGCCTACTCAAGACAGGAGGGACGAAACTCACCTTCCACACCTGGAAACACAGCGTCACTTCTCAGACACTTCGCAAGTGATGCCATCCTGGTCCCCAAGGCCCACCACCACCACCACCTTCCCCACAATAAATACTCACCAGCACCTCGAAGAGGAGTGACAGTAACTTGCTGTTGGCCATGAAGGTGCTGTCCAAGACACCCAGGTTGAACCAGCTCCCCAAGCACCGGAAGATTTTGATGAGCATCTTCTCATCATTGCCTGCTTTCTCTACGCACGTCATCTACAGCAGGACAGGGAAGAACCTCTTAGGACCCCAACATGCAATTTCACAAGCGAAATAATAAATAACTTTGGGAAAGCCATCCTGGAGTCTCCACAACCACATCAAGAACTGCCCCGGGAACCTGAGCAGGACACAGGGGCCCTGGGACAGTCAGAGGTGATCCCTCAGGAGGAACACACAGCTTTCAGCCATCAAGCCATGGAAGCAGCACTCTGACCACAAGACACTTGAGAAGATGCCCACGCCAGCAGAGAGGACTTCTGCCTCTACCTAGGGTGACCATGTCCCCATGCTGGTTTTGTCACCAGGAGATGACATGTTCTGCAAACTTCCTCTCAAGAGCACATGGACTTAGAGCATCATCTCAAAGTCCATCTGGAGAAGAGGAGAGTGGGCTGCTCCCAACACCCCCATCCCCGAGTGGCCCTGGGCTTGGTGAGATGGAGGTGCAGAGCCCAAAACCTCCCAGTCAACTTCAGCTGCTGTCACAGAAGCAAGAAAAGCCATTGGAATGTTCTCCTTATCTCCAACCCAGCAGTTTCCTGCAGGACCCTGTCTCAAGACTGGTGAAGCATGGACACAAACTGGATTCATAGGTGATAAACCCCTAAACTCACCCAAATCTCCATTTTCTAGTGCTCACCACAGAGCTGCTGAAGAGAAGATCGGTCCTAACTGCAATGTTGTTCTAGTGATGGCCACCACTTCTGCTGCCCAACAGCACCTAAGAGCAGCCTTCACCCAAAACTAACACCACAGGAAGCCCTGACCACACCAGGCTGAGGGAAAGGAGGAACAAGTGGACAGGCAGGACCTGGAGAAGGATCCTGATGTGACAGCCAGGCTTCTCCAAGATGTCCTAGGAAGGGAGCCGAGGGCTGGAGATGGATTGGAGGCTTCGAGGAAGGTGAGAAGGGTTTCAAAAGTGAGCAAGGACTCGCTCAAAGATAAAGAAGTCGACTGGAAGGTGGAACTGGGCTCCCCTAATGGCTGTGGAGGTAATGGCATGGACCTCTGCTGGGATAGACACAGCTTACAGGGGGAAGGGTCTTCTCAAGATCCTTCTTCTCAAGGGTCTTCTTGAGTCGCTATTGAGCAGAGGACACAGCTCAACCCGTGATACACAGGACATGAGGAAATGGCCCCAAGGTGACCAGGTGGCCCCAAGGTGTCCAGGGGAGGTTTAGGTCAGTTCTGGGCCCCTCAGGCCAAGAAGGACATCGAGGGGCTGGGGGTGTCCAGAAAAGGGAACGGAGCGGGAGAAGGGGCTGGAGCACAAGGAGAAGGATCTGGACAACTTCTGAGGGGAGCTGGGGGTGCTCAGCCTGGAGAGAAGGAGGCTGAGGGGAGACCTTCTGCTCTCTGCACCCCCTGAGAGGAGGTTGGAGCCAGGGGGGGTCGGGCTCTGCTCCCAAGGAACAAGCGATGGGACAAGAGGGAACGGCCTCAAGGGGCCCAGGGGAGGTTTGGGTTGGATGTGAGGAACAATTCCTGCCCCAAAGGGCTGTCAGGGCCTGGCCCAGGCTGCCCAGGGCAGGGGTGGAGTCCCCATGCCTGGAGGGATCTCAAAGCCGTGGAGATGTGGTGCTGAGGGCCATGGGTCAGTGGTGGCCTTGGCAGTGCTGGGTTAATGCTTGGACTGGGTGACCTTGAAGGTCTTCTCCAACCCAAACCATTGTGTGATGTAAAACCAGCTGGTTCCACACAGAGCAGCTCTTTGATCCCATCCCCCCTGGAATAACCTGGCCCGGAAGGGGAGAAGAAGCCACACGAATGTGTTAGGAGTTGCCCAGGGCCTGGTGGCAACGTGGTGTCCTTACCAGCAGGGAGATGACCGTGCTGGAGTAGTAGGCCAGGTCCTCGATGATTTCGGTGCGGCGGTTGGCCCCGATGCGCAGGGACCGGCTGTGGACCTCCTCGGGCAGCACCGTGAGGATCTCCAGCAGGAAGGGCAGCGAGGTGACATCGTTGCTGTACCTGAAAGAGCAGGGGAGGAGGGATGGGACGTGAAGGTGGGTGAGAGCCAACCAGCCATGGGACCTCACCGTTCCACCAAGCTGGAGCCACCCGGGGCTGAGGGATCAGCACGTGACAAAAGGAGGGATGAGGGAAAGTGCTGAGTCCCAGAGAGCTGTGGCCACGTGCGTGGCCTCCCCCACCACCCCTCCAGCCCCACCACGAGCCAAGGCACTTCAAATGACTAATGAAGAAAAGCTCGTTTGCCACCACACGTCTTTTTTTGGACCACACGGGTCCACCCACCCGAGGGACAACTCAAGAGTTTGAGGATAAAAAGAGACACTCACTTTTCAACCAGTGTTTGGACGCAGCCTTTCCAAGAAGCCATCTGCAGGGCAAGGTCTGCTATTGCTAAAGCGAGCTGGAAGAGAAGAAGAAAGCCCATGGCTAAGTGTGGTGACCCATGGAACCTGCCCTATGGCACAGGAGGACCACCCAACCTGTGCGTGGTGGGGATGGCAGGTGGCTCCAAGACAGGACATTCACCCACAACATCCCTGTTCAGCCTCCTGGCCAACAGCATCCTGGCTTCTATCAGCCATGGTGTGGCCAGCAGGACCAGGGCAGGGATTGTCCCACTGTGCTGGGCACTGCTGAGGCTGCACCTCGAGTGCTGGGGTCAGCTCTGGGCCCCTCACACCAAGAAGGACATTGAGGGGCTGGGGGTGTCCAGAGAAGGGAATGGAGCTGGGGCAGGGGCTGAAGCACAAGGAGGAGGATCTGGAGAACTTCTGAGGAGCGGCTGAGGGAGCTGGGGGTGCTCAGCCTGGAGAGAAGGAGCTGAGGGGAGACCTTCTGCTCTCTGCAACCCCCTGAGAGGAGGTTGGAGCCAGGGGGGGTCAGGCTCTGCTCCCAAGGAACAAGCGATGGGACAAGAGGGAACGGCCTCAAGGTGCCCAGGGGAGGTTTGGGTTGGATGTGAGGAACAATTCCTGCCCCAAAGGGCTGTCAGGGCCTGGCCCAGGCTGCCCAGGGCAGGGGTGGTGTTCCCATCCCTGGAGGGATCTCAAAGCCGTGGAGATGTGGTGCTGAGGGCCATGGGGCAGTGGTGGCCTTGGCAGTGCTGGGTTAATGGTTGGACTGGGTGACCTTAAAGGTCTTCTCCAACCCAAACCATTGTGTTCTGTTCTCTCTGTTCTCCACGCTGGAGGAAAAGCACCCAAGGCAGCCCAGCTCCTTCCACCCCTCTGCTCAGCACCTACCTGGGTGACGATGACCGGTGAGAGGTCTTTCAAGTTCTGGATGTGGGAGAGCAAAGAGTCCCGTAAGGAAGCGTGGGAGTCCGTGGGGAGTTCGTAGAAGGAAGTTTGAATCTTCATCTTCATGGTCTGTGCCGCGAAGTAGCAGGACTCCACATCCTGGCGGATCTGCAGCAACTGGTCCGAGATCTCCCAGGCGTGGACCTGGAGGCAAAGGGCGGCACCATGAGCGAGGCAGGGAGCAACGTGAGCAGGGACCACCAGGCTTCAGAGAGAGCCCAACCTCCCCAAGGAGAAAACACAGCTTCTCCATGCTAATTGTCACCAGGAGAGTCCACACCACGTTGCCACCACGGCTTGGGTGGCCAATCATAGAATCATAGAATCATTGTGGTTGGAAGGGACCTCCAGGGTCATCAAGTCCAACCTTTATCCCATCACATTCCTAACCATCAGACCATCAGACCATGGCCTCAAGTGCCTCATCAGCCCGTTTGTTGAACACCCCCAGGGACGGTGACTCCACCACCTCCCTGGGCAGCCCATTCCAGTGCCCAACCACCCTCCCAGGAAAGAACTTCTTCCTAATCTCCAACCTAAACTTCCTCTGATGGAACTTGAGGCCATTTCCTCTCGTCCTGTCATCAGCAATTGGGGAGAAGAGACCAATGGAGGTGCCAGGGCTGTGCCACCCACCCAATGAGCTGAGGGACATCAGCTCCCAGCACGCACCCCACATCGGTGGAGACCACAGAGCAGAGAGAACAGATCTGATGCCCACCCTTGAGCAGAAGAAGAGTGCTGGGTGGGCCAGAAGAGCGGTGGTGGGTGCTGCTGGGCAGACCCTGTGCCAGCCTCGCCTGGACAATGGGCAGACACAAGGAGGCCTGGACACCCCAGGCACCATTTGGACCTGCTGAAGCACCTACTGCAAGGGTTTGGTAGGAACACAAGGCCAAGCAGAAAGGAAAGCTTGGCTGGGCCACCACGAGTCATTAAATCCAACCAAGGCATGGCAGGGCCACCACGGGGCAGGTTGGTGATCCAGAAACCCTTGGATTTGGGGTCTCCTGGGAAGCAATGAGATCTCCAAAGGACTTGGGTGATCAATGGAATACTCCTCCATCGAGTGCCTCAGCCCCCTCCTCTGCCTGCTCCCCAAAAGCTGCCACGCAGCAGCAAGGGGTGCTCAGGAGGACCAGCCTGACCACATCCACCACCACCAGGCTGTATTTCCTAGTGCTGCCATCACCATGAATGTCCCTTGATGGACTCCAGGAGATACCGGTGACAGAACACCTGGTGAACAGCCCACGGGGCTGGGGGATGGAGGATGTTTCTGATTTCATTCATTAAGAGAGATGAAAGTTCCAACTGACACTACAGATGGACAAACACTGCACCCCAGAAAGGAGGAGGTCTCCAGGAACCCAGTGTTGATGGCCAGCAAGGCAGGACCCCACAGCCACCACAAGGGAGGACCTGAGATGTACAGGAAGCCCATCCAGGTCCAACAGCAGAGTGAAGGAACAATTAAACAAATTAAATATAAAATCATGGACTGGTTTGGGTGGGAAGGGACCTCAAAGCTCAGCCAGTGCCACCCCCTGCCATGGGCAGGGACACCTCCCACCACACCAGGGTGCTCCAAGCCCCAGCCAACCTGGCCTTCAACACTGCCAGGGAGGGGCAGCCACAGCTTCTCTGGGCACCCTGGGCCAGGCTCTCACCACCCTCACACCAAACAATTTCTCCCTCCCATCCCATCTCCATCTCCCCTCTGGCACTTGGAACCCGTTCCCCCTCGTCCCATCAGTGCCTGCCCTTGGCACCAGTCCCTCTCCAGCTTTCCTGGAGCCCCTTCAGGCACTGGAAGGTGCTCCAAGGTCTCCCCGGTGCCTTCTCTTCTCCAGGCTGAACACCCCCAACTCTCTCAGCCTGGCCCCAGAGCAGAGCTGCTCCAGCCCTCGCAGCATCTCCGTGGCCTCCTCTGGACTCTCTCCCACAGCTCNGGCTTTCCGGGCTCCAAGCACACACTGATGGCTCATGGGGAGCTTCTCCTCACCCAACACCCCCAAGTCCTTCTCCTCGGGGCTGTTCTCCATCCATTCCCCACCCACCCTGGGTCTGTGCTGGGCATTGCCCCGACCCATGGGCAGGACCCTGCCCTTGGCCTGGTTGAACTCCATGCTGTTGGCACGGCTCCACCTCTCCAGCCTGCCCAGGTCCTTCTGATGCCACCACCCCTTCCCTCCAGCGCATTGACCACACCACACAGCTTGGGGTCATCGCCAACTCACTGAGGTTGCACTCAAGGTTTCCCATCCTCTTTAGATGTGAAAAAGCCCAGCAGGGACATTGGGACAAGACCACCACGAATGGGGCTGTTGATGTTTGGAACCACCAGCAGTTTCCAGGAGAAACTCCAGGTGCTCCAGCAGACTCTGGACGTTTGCTCAACGCACCAGAGGTGCTGATTTTCTCGAAAAGAGGCAGGGAAAGGTCTGGCAAGAAGGTTGGAACCCACACCACAACCTCCTTTGCTCTTTCCAGGCTCTGATCCTTCCTCCCCAGCTGCCCCTGGGACCACGCTCTGTTGCAGAAGTTTCCTCCAGCAACTCCAGCACATAACACACCTAAAAAAACTCCAAAAAGGGGTGACAAGAAAAATGTGGATGTGTTTCTGCTGGAAATGTCCTCCTCTACACTTACCAGGTGATTCCCAAGCCAGTGACAAACCCAAAACCCTCGTTAAGAGACTCGGAGCTGAGGTCCCACCAGACCTTCTGCCACTCGTGTTCACGGGCACATATCCTCCACCGTGCTCAGCCAGGGACAATTACAGACACGGCAGCAGAAAAGGGGACTTGGCAGCGAACGTGTGAGGAGATGCCACCAAAAGCCACGCCGGGTCTGCTGTGCAAGCGACAATCCCAGCCCCTGGAAGCCGCTGATCCCACAAAACCGAGCGGATTAGTGACGGTCCCACGCTCAGCAATGACCGACGGCACCAAAACAAGCTCCCTGCATACCCCGAGCCCACTGCAGCGTGCTCAGGAATGATGGAAAGGCTTCAAGAGCTCAAAGAAGTTGGCTCGGGCGACCTCAGGCAGCTCCAGCCATGGTCACCTCGCTGCCAATGAATAGACTGGGGGGAAAAAAGGAGTGTTTAGGAAAATGAGATGTACGCGGCAGCAGAAGAGGTGACACCTTGAAGAACTGTGAGGTTGGGAGATCAATAAATCCTTGGTCTGAGTTGGGTCTCAAAGAGCTGATCTCCATCTCACCACAAAGAGGAAGAGGTCCCACCACGGGCCAGAGAGTGGCCGAGAACCTGAGGAGATTTGTGGGATTAGGGGAATATTTCCTGGGCACAAAGAGGTCCAAGATACGAGAGAAAAATTTGAGATCCCGGCGTTGAGCGCTCAAAAATGGTCTTCCAATGGAGAGCCACCAGGTTGGTCAGGGGGCTGGAGAACCTCTACTACAAGGAGCAGCTGAGGGAGCTGGGGGTGTTCAGCCTGGAGAGAAGGAGCTGAGGGGAGACCTTCTGCTCTCTGCACCCCCTGAGAGGAGGTTGGAGCCAGGGGGGGTCGGGCTCTGCTCCCAAGGAACAAGCGATGGGACAAGAGGGAATGGCCTCAAGGGGCCCAGGGGAGGTTTGGGTTGGATGTGAGGAACAATTCCTGCCCCAAAGGGCTGTCAGGGCCTGGTCCAGGCTGCCCAGGGCAGGGGTGGAGTCCCCATGCCTGGAGGGATCTCAAAGCCGTGGAGATGTGGTGCTGAGGGCCATGGGGCAGTGGTGGCTTTGGCAGTGCTGGGTTAATGGTTGGACTGGGTGACCTTAAAGGTCTTCTCCAATCCAAACCATTTTGTGATTCTATGAAGGAGCCGAGTGCTGTTGCAATGTCCTCAACAAATCAGGAGCTGCTGTTCCCACCTCTACGCAAGAGCCCACAGAAGTTGAGCTTCCTCCAGTCCCCAGGGATCCACCTCGCTCACACAAAGATCTCCTTTCACCACCTGACTTCATCTTGGGGTCCAAAATTTCATTCTGACGTAAAAATTGAGCAATAAAAGAATGAGCAGAGACCAGGAAGGCACCTGAAGCTCATTGAACTCTGAAGATCATCACCCAAAGGGCTTGGTCCAGCTTCTAGAGGATAAAAGCCCAAACCCCCCACTGAAGGGCAGAACATCTGCAGCGTGGCATCTGGGACCAAACACGAGTTGGGTGTCTACACAGCAGCAACAAGGAGACAAAGGCACAAACAAGGTGCACCCAAGGACCTCCTCTGCACAAAGAACAAGCCCACCCCACCAAAAACCCACTGATTCTGGTGGCATCATCATCTGGAGGACAGGAGCCTGCTACAGATGCGTGAAGGTTCATGAACAAAGGACTGGAGTAGCAAGTTTTAGATAAATCCAAACCTTCTTCCAAGGGGAGGGACCTCAAGTGGTTTCCACCTCGATGGTGGAAACCGTAAGTGGCTCTCAAAGCTCAGCAACGTTGTCCTTCCTGCTCAGAAGAAGATGCACTGCCCCAGAGGCAGAAGAACGTTAGGTAGGAGGACGTATCTACCAGGCTTGGTGCAGAACAGCCTCCCCAGCTCCAGTCATGAGCCCGGTCTCCAACCTGTGCCGTGTCCACACCACGAACCTCCAGGAGAAAAGGGACCATCACCATCCCTGTGGATACCTCAGCTGTTCTCCAGCACACACAGTGGGACCTTTTGGTGGCACTGCATCACCTTCTGGCCCCAACACTACAAAGGGACCATCCATAAGGGAACGAGCAGCTAACACTACAGCTCCTGATGGACACGACCAATTCCCACCACCGACTCCTCCAGGCCCACCGACCGCCAGAAGCAACAGGAGTTCAGCTGGTGGGACCCTGCAGAGAGTGGAGATGGAAAGAGGGCACTGAAATGGGCACAAGGGATGGAGAAAGAGATGAAGAACTGCTTGGACATCTGGAGAGCTGACGTCAGTTGATGGAGCGTGGAAGAAGCATCCATGAAAGTTGGCTTTGACCTGAGTCTGAAGGCTACTCAAGATGTGAACTCATGGGAGTTTGGCTCCACACATCTAACCAAAGGTTGTGCAGATGCCTCCAAGCAGGTGTGGAGGCTCTGGCTGGTTCCTCGGTCCCAAAACCAGTTCAGAACGAGATGATGACCAGAAACAAGCAAGTTCCACCAGAATTCAATCTCCTCGTATGGAGCAGGAGACCACGAAAGAGGGAGGGATTCAGTGGTGCCCACCTTGGAGAAAGCTCCTATCACATCAGCTCTGCTCATTTCAGCCAGAAACCTTCAACGATGACTAAGCCCTTCTGGAGAAGCCAACTTGGAGAAAGGAAGGTCTCTTGCACCCTGACCTTCTGACAAAGAGCCGTCCACCTCCATCCTTCGGTCAAACGGTACCTCCAAAGCATGACATGCCCAAGGTCATCATCCCCAGGCCACGAGAGTTGGCTATTGAGCAACCTCCTCTCCCCAGAGTCTCATACAAGGTTTTGAAGGATGGTTCCAATGGACACCACCACTCTGAGCTCGAGCAAGCTCTAGGAGAGCACATTCAAAGCCAAGTCTTCTGCTCAAGAAGATTCTGAAGGTGACTGAAGAGGTTTAGCAGGGGTTGGCATCTTCCAGTGGAAGCACAAAGATGAATTATGGGCTGGAGGTGCTGTGAGAATCAAGAGCTTCCACCTCAAAAGGAAAGTCCATGGTGGGTCAAACCTTGCCCAGGGGCAGCATTTCCTTCTGAACTTCCACCAAAATGTGCAACTTGCAGTTTTCCTCCCCAAATCATCATCTCACGCCCCTTCCTTGGAAGGACTCAACTGCTACCATAGGCAACCTTAGAACCACACAAGATTCACACCATCATGAAGAAGACCATGGTAAGACAGCAGAGGAACCTAAAACCCAGAGTCATGGAGTAACTAAGGGTGGAAGCACCAGACCTGGAGGTCTCTGGTCAAACCCTCAGCTGAAAGCAGAACCAACCTAAGTCGGCCCCACTCAGAGCAGCTGTGAATGTCTCCAAGGATGGAGACCTCCTCAACTCTGGTCTTTCTTCCAGAGTTGATCCATCCTAATGCAGCCCACGGGCAACTTGGTCTCCTAAGTCCCAAAGCACCATGCTGCTCTCCAGCTGGTTGTCCCAGGGCTGACCTGCTGCACAGGGTTATTGCATCCTGGGGAAAAGACCTTTGCTGAGCTGCCCGAGGTCCCCATGAGCCTGTTCCTCCACCCACCAAGGTCCCCACCACTCCTCCAACTTGGTATCACCCGTGAACTTGTTGAGGGTTCATCTGTCCCATCATCCAGGTGATGAATGAAGACGTTCAGCACTCTCCAAACAACTGAGGAACACCACTTGAACTTCAGGTTGACAACCACCACTGCTTAAGATCAGCAACTGGGGGAGTTTCCCCACCATCAGGTCCATCTCTGAAGGTCACCACATTGGAAGGCTCGTTGAACATTGAGGAACAGGACATCCACTGCTCTCCTCATCCACCATGCTGGCCATCTTATCGTAGGAGGCCACTGAGTCAGTCAAGAAGCTTGTCTTCTCCACCAACAGTCCAGAAGAGACATTGTCTTCTTCTCCCCACTGCTTTTGGCCAGATACAGGCAAATTTCTTGACGTGCTCCAAAACCCAAGACAGACACCAGCAGAGGACTTGGGCCAACCACCACCCTGGACCACCTAAATGACTTGGGAGTGAACACGGCCTCTCCTACCGAGGGTCACCGAGGTCTCCTCTCCACATGCTGCCACACAGAACCTCCTCCAAAGCTCCGTCAAGATGCCACCACCTCTCACGAACCCACTGAGGGCTCAGCAGCCTGGAGGAGGCAAGGTTGGTTGTCTCCAGCTCCAGGCTGGCTACGCTACGAGCAGTCCTCTCTAAACAAGCAGCTCACCTCTGGAATGACACTTTTGAACCCAGATTTCCTTCAGATGTGCCCACATGGACCTCCAGATGTCCCTCTGCAGCAGCCACTCATGCACAATCGCCCAGTACAACCAGCCAAGGGCCCCAAGGACCCATCAGATCCAGGCCAGTAACCCCACCCTTGGGTACTTGGTTACTGGTGCAACCAACAACGAGCATTCTCATGAACCTGGGGGTTCCTCGCCAACACTGGGTTTGCTGGTAACCTGGATCACCAACTTTGGGTCATGCCAAGGCCTTGTTGACCATCCTGGTCAACACGCCGGGGCCACATGAGGATTTGGGGATGGTTTGGGATGAAGGTTCCTTGTTGGTTGGACAACCCCAACCCACAACACCCTGAGGTGACAAGCAGCACCGAGCCACAAGCGCACACGAGAGAAGAGCGATGAGAGGACACCAACCTTAGGGTGTCAAAGACACTAAAATGAACCCCTAACATCTGCTCTTACACCTTTGAGGAGCTCAGGAGAGGACAGTAAGAGCTGACCGCCACCCCAAGGTTCCCTTGACCTCATTGACTTCACCCTGAGAAGCTCTGAACAGCATTTGTGGACACGAGGGACGCCAGCGAGCGTCCACCTTCCTTCTCCTCCCAGGTTCTCCTCACCAAGATGACCTGGTTCTCATCCACTGACCGCAGCGTGCAGGGACAAGGAGATCTCAGTTCCCTCAAAACAGGTTGGAAAAGGGATTCCAAAATTACATCCAGCATTCTTCAGTCGGTGAGGAGAACCCCAAGGCAGCAGCTCACAAGGTGCTCCCAAACACTTGGGACCGGGAAGGTGAGCACATCCAAAAAGGGGATAGAGACAACAGCCTTAGGAGATGGCACCAAGGTGGGTGGGAGTTGATCTGCTCGAGGGCAGGAAGGCTCTGCAGAGGGACCTGGACAGGCTGGGTCCATGGGCCAAGGTCAATGGTGTGAGGTTCAACAGGGCCAGGTCCTGCACTTGGGTCACAACAACCCCACCCAACGTTCCAGGCTTGGGGAGGAGTGGCTGGAACCTGCCCAGTGGGAAAGGACCTGGGGGTGTTGGTGGCAGCAGCAGAACATGAGCCAGCAGTGTGCCCAGGTGGCCAAGGAGGCCAACAGCACCCTGGCTTGTGTCAGCCATGGTGTGGCCAGCAGCAGCAGGGCAGGGATTGTCCCCCTGTGCTGGGCACTGGTGAGGCTGCACCTCGAGTGCTGGGGTCAGCTCTGGGCCCCTCACACCAAGGAGGACATTGAGGGGCTGGGGGTGTCCAGAGAAGGGAACGGAGCTGGGGCAGGGCTGGAGCACAAGGAGAAGGATCTGGAGAACTTCTGAGGAGCGGCTGAGGGAGCTGGGGGTGCTCAGCCTGGAGAGAAGGAGGCTGAGGGGAGACCTTCTGCTCTCTGCAACCCCCTGAGAGGAGGTTGGAGCCAGGGGGGGTCGGGCTCTGCTCCCAAGGAACAAGCGATGGGACAAGAGGGAACGGCCTCAAGGTGCCCAGGGGAGGTTTGGGTTGGATGTGAGGAACAATCCCTGCCCCAAAGGGCTGTCAGGGCCTGGCCCAGGCTGCCCAGGGCAGGGGTGGAGTCCCCATCCCTGGAGGGATCGCAAAGCCGTGGAGATGTGGTGCTGAGGGCCATGGGGCAGTGGTGGCCTTGGCAGTGCTGGGTTAATGGTTGCACTGGGTGACCTTGAAGGTCTTTTCCAACCCAAACCCTCCTGTGACTCCAGGAAGGGCTCAAGACTCCAGAACACATTTGAGGACACGGAGCTCTGGGGACAGGAGGACACGGAGCTCTGGGGACAGAGGGTGGCACAGGAGCCTCCACACTCTACAAACCCAACCATAAAACCAGGTTTGGTCACGTGAACCCCATCAGAAGTTCTCACCTTCCTCCAACTCCCACCCAGAAGCTGGAATAAACCCAGAAAAGGTGAATTTGGAGGAGATGACCTCAACCTCCAGCCAAAGGGGTGGAAAAGACCCGGGATTCATCCTCAGAGCCGGCAGAAAAACCTCTGGAAGGACCCGGCTGGGGAAGGAACAGGGAGGTTCCAACCATGGAAGGGGACAACGTTCATTAACACAGAGGTTGGGCTCCATGGGCCACAGGTCCACGGGCCATGGTGGCCATGAGACCTCACCCCTCTCCCAGCAGAGCTCCGGGGTGTTCCTGGCGCTGGATAAGCCCTGAAATCAGGATTATTTCCCTTTTTTAACCCCAAAAAAGGTGCCGGAGCAGCACAAGGGACAGCACGGAGGAGGAACTGGGTTTGGAGAGGGGACAACGTGAGGGACACCTGGATCTGACCCAGGGGGGGACGGATCTGCCCCCACCAGCACAGCGAGAGGTGAGGGGACACATGGCAGCACCCAAAGCCACCTCCAGGGCCATGAAAGTTTGGGGAGAAAGAGTCCAGAAATAGGGAACTCTGTGGGGGGACCCCTGGGGAGCAGCTCCACCACCTCGGGGGGCA
>VZRW01014264.1:0-19897 GCA_013398125.1 Aegotheles bennettii
GACAGGACCCAGTAGTGGCCCCTGAGTTATACCACTAGCTACAGGCTCCCACGCCACAGATCAGAATCCTTTGAGCTCTGCCATCCAGCCAGTTCTCAATCCATCTCTCTGTCCGCTAATCTAACCCACACTTCCTAAGCTTCCCTGTGAGGATGTAATGGGACACAGTGTTCCTTTCTTCTGCTCCTCTATCTGATAAGCAGAACCTAGTACTTTGTATTAATTGTGTTCTATTTTTATTTTTCTCGTCTTCAGGATTCTCTAAGTCCTTCTGTACCTTACTTCAGTCTTCCCTTTCATTAACAGTGATATCCAGCTTTGTTTAGTCAGCACATTTAATATGTATACCAGGGACACATAACATGGGACCCTTGAGGAGTTCTATCACCTGCTTCCATTCTCTGCAGTCACAAAATCACAGCATGGCTGAGTCTGGAAGGGACCTCTGGAGGTTGTCTGGCCCAACTCTCCTGTTCAGCAAAGCCACATAGAACAGGTTGCCCAGGACTATGTCCAGATGACTTTTGGGTATGTCCAAGGAGGGAGACTCCACAACCTCTCTGGGCAACCTGTGTCAGTGCTCAGTCAACCCCACAGTAAAAAAGTGTTTCCTGATGTTCACATGCCACCTTCTGTGTTTCAGTTTGTGCCCATTGGTTCGTGTCCCTCTGGTTCTGTCACTGGACAACACTGGAAAGAGCCTGGCTTTGTCCTCTTTGCACTCTCCCTTCAGACATTTATATACAGTAATAAAATTCCCCCAAGACTTCTCTGGACTAAAGAGTCCCAGCTCTCTCAGCCTTTCCTCATAAGTGAAGTGTTCCAATCCCTTATTCATTTTTGTGGTTCTTCACTGCACTTTCTGCAAGATCTCCATATCTCTTTTGTACTGGGGAGCCTAGAATGGGGCCCTGTACTCCAGGTATGGCCACACTGTAGAGGGGAAGGATCAACACTGTGATAGCTTATACAGCCCTTGTTTTATCCATCTTCATATTCTACAATTATTTCCACATCCTCTCTTAATTTCTTCTCTTAATTAATAACTTCCCATCACATAATTCAGTGCAGTTCACATAAGAACACAGGAGTATGATGGTCTCGCTCATCAGACTAAAGGTCCACCTGTCAATAGCAAATGTCTATGAAAGAGAATAAAAATGGGATGACTATACAGCTTTACTTCCCTCAAAGTGTTTCCTTGCCTCCATAAATGTATAGCTCACAGATTTCCTAATTGGAATAGGTGTCTATATATTTAGTAGTCTTGGAGGGACTTTTCTTCAATGAATTCTTCATTTTATGCATTTATGTAAATTTCAAGCATCAACAACATCCTGTATCAAGGAGTCCTTCAGGTGAAGTGTAGTAGATTAGATCAACTGTGTTTTTGATGTCTAAAAATATGCTGCTTTGCCAGAGAGAGATGGCAGACTGATCTGGTCAAGTTTGTCTTTTTGCCTCTTTACTTTCCACTTACCTTAATTTCTTTATTTTTTCCTTCCTTGAACTCAGAAAAAAGTGCCTGTCTCCGTTAAATCACTTTTTCTGTTTGTCTAAATGTAAGGGCTACGTTTGCTATTCTTCAAACTCCTCATACAGTCGTACCTTGCTTAAAAATCTTTTACAAGCTGGATCATGAATCATCCCACTTCTGATTGTGCATCAGCTCTTTCAGAAAACCAAGCAAATTCAGCTAATTGAATTCTGCTCCCACCACACATACGGCAACTTCAGTTTCATCCTTATAGATAACTAGTTCTAAGAGCATCAGAAGCACTGCATCCTAGTCTCCTGTTGTTTTGTGGAGCCCTATGTTAAGATCCCATGATCATTTTCTGACATCTAGTAGGTGCTAAACTCATGTTGCGTATTGGGAACAATAATAGGTTTCTTCAATTTTATCCAGTCATCTATTATCTTTGACAGTTCTACTCTTCTTCCAAATGTGGCTGAAATCAACTGGTGCATTCAAAATCTGTCTCATGGATAGCTGGAGTGAGGCACAGGATTTAGAGATTGCAACATTTAGGGGTTTTTTTGTAAATGCAGAATTGAGTTTTGACTGCTGTCACCAGGAGTTCCTTATATCATTACAAGACTGTTTCATTTTCAGATTACAGACACTATTTGTGTTTCTTTAATACTAGCACTGAAATGGTAGACTTGTTGTAAAGTCTGAAATTTATACACCCTAGAATTATAACCTGGAATATCTGGACTTTTAGTCTTAAGTTTATATTTAAAGACAAAGGTTCAAAATTTATATCTTGCAAACCTGCCTGATCAAACATTAGGGTCATTATCTCATGGGATTAATAAAGGAAGTTCTAAATTTTATGAAACATTCTATCTGTTGAGAACAATTCTCTTATTTATGTCAAATCTGTATCAAACTCTACCTAACA
The DNA here is from genome assembly GCA_013398125.1 of Aegotheles bennettii. Lineage (NCBI taxonomy): Eukaryota > Metazoa > Chordata > Aves > Caprimulgiformes > Aegothelidae > Aegotheles > Aegotheles bennettii. The sequence continues at coordinate 2,409 of VZRW01014264.1, forward strand.
CTTAACTGCTTGTAAGATTTAATCTAGCTTTAAAGAATATGACACCAAGAACTCCTAGAAAACTGATCAAACATAAAAAAGTAGTATACTTATTAGAAATGTTATCTTCGTTGCCTCTGTAGTCTTGCTACCCACTCTAGGTTATTTATGTGTCCATCCTTGGGTTAAGGATAGGTTAAAATGAAAGTACCTAAACACAACATCTGCAAATACAAGGTGCTAATATGCTATAATGCTGGTCCTGCTAAGTAGGTCAGAATAAGCCCAGTTTCACTCCTATTCACATAGCATAGTGAACAGCTGATAGACCCAAGGATTCAATCTACATTTGCCTGTTAAAATGGTGTTTTATTCCTTGATAACTGACAAAGACATTATTTGTGAGTTTTGAGTCATTATTTATGTATCACTGAAAGATAATCTTTCACCTACTGCTATATTAGACTAAAATGGTAAAAACTTGTGATTAATTCTTCATTCACTACTGGATAGTTTTAAAGCCAAATTATTTCTATATCTTCATGGAAAATTCCTCTATAGCTGTGGGTTGAAAGAAGGAAGCTTGCTAAGTAATTCTGAATCCATTTTAGCAAACTTCTCTTTTGCTACATAGAAGCATATTTATGTTTTTAATTAAAAAATAAAGAGGTTGTAAATTGCTGGTCAATTTTGCAATATTCTGTCACCTCCCATTAATGCAGCTATGGAGGATATATTTCATAAAATAAATATACGGAACAAGGATTCATGTGGCAGGCTGATAGTCTCTCTTTTTACAGTACCTAGCACAACATAGCTATAACCTAGCTGATGTGTCTCAGCTCTATAGTAATATAAATGCTAATAAATTCCACTAGTTAAAATGTGATGTTCAGAGAAGGATTACTAAACAGGTACTTACATAAGCATTATCAAAGAGTTGTACCTATTTTATATAACTGATCAGTCATTAAGCACAATAGGGAAAAGAACAATACACAGGGGACTTGCATGGCATTTCGGTTTTTTATATGTAGACTAGCAACTCAGATAGTATTCAGAAGAGACACAAAGATTATAATAATCAGATACGCTTTTTCTGTGCTGTCACCGTTCCTGGGTTAGCTGCACATCAGATTCCTCCTTAGTCTCTCCCTGTCTCACATGTGCCTTTCTGAGTGGCAGATGAGCTTCTCCATCCCCCTGAGGCTAGATCCTGCAGATCCCTGACTCACAGCCCTGACCCCAGCTGCTGCGGGCCCTTGCTGTGTCTTCACAACAAACCCCACTGAATTTAGTGCTTGAATGGGACCTTTTTTCAGTTAGACTTCCAGTAGGGGATGAAATGACTCAGAACAGTTTTTACAACACAGAAGTGCAGCACTAGGACCACATGATGATAAAAAATGTCCCAAAGCCAGAAGCAAATGAATAAAGGTTATTTGATCTAAAACTTAAGCAGGTCTAACTCATGTCAGACACTATCCCTAGAGGACAGAAAGTCGCTAGAATGCAATACCAATCTCTCCCTTCCCTGTCAGAGCTCAAGATTTTTCAGATGCACAAAACCCCTCAGAACAACAGAGATTCTAGTTATTTCTCAGTATGCTACTGTAGCAAGGGACACATGAAAACCATTGAAAAATATTACTTCTATATTCTTGCCATCTTAAAATTTATTTAAATTTTAAAAAATTATTGATACGTCTCTTTACCATTCCTACAAATTAAACCTGAGTCAGCTTAAAAACATCTAAAAAATAAATAAATAAAAATTTAAAAACTCTGCAAAATAAAACTAGGCATAGACTCTTATCCAGTATATAAAAAAGTGCCGTAATCTTAGCACGATCAGAAGTCAAGGATGATAAAAGGGTTTGTTAGATTGAGACAGATGGCCATTGTTCCAAATAGAAATTATCAAGGAATATTAACTCACACTTTTGCAGTTACAAGATTTCAGTTTAATCATGTACAGTGCAGGAATGTAAAGCCACAAAACATGGAACTCAGTGTCTGGAAGAAGCAAGATTTCTCAAAGTGAGGAGCACAGTCTGTTACAAACACCACAAACATGAACAGAGGCTGGCAAAGGTGGAAGCAAAAAACACATCTCTGAGTTGTTCTTCAGTGTCTTAAATAGTATAATGCCAGAGTGATTGTCTCAGGCTCTCTCTAGGTAGAGGAAGGGAACTCAGATATGTCATTTATTCGATAGCCATGAAGCCCGTTTCACCTTACTGCCCCCCGAAAAAGTACAAGAAAAACCCAATTGATCGTAATTTATTTAATCATGGACCACCTTGACTTTTAAACTGTAAAACTGCTCAAAGAACATCCATAAGGGAAGGCAGCAATCCCGTTATTGTTATCTGCACGTAGGGATATGTTACACCCAGTATCATTTTTGTTAAAAGTAACTAGCATATAAAAATTATGAATTGCTGCCCACAATTGACCATTAATGTGTTTCTTGTACCTTCTTCTGAAACAGCCACCATTGGTTTCTGTCAGGAACATAATAATCTATTAGAAAAACTTATACAGATTCAGTGTAATACAGTGATTCCTAAATGTTGTTTTTGTTTAACTGAAAACAGAATATTAAGTATTTATTTAAAGACATAGGAAAGCAGTATTTAATGACATCCTATGGAGTTCACAGGCAAACACGTTTTCTATTATTGTTGTTTCTTTGTGGAGGTTCTGGATGCTGATTGTGAGATAGCCAGTCATTTTTCATTCCCTGCCCTTAGCTGTAACTCTTGTGCAATTTAAAAAAAACAACCACAAAGCACTGACCCTCCAGAAACAGAATGTCATTTGGGATGACAAATTCTGTCATTGTATTGTTGTAAAGACACAATTTAAAAGAGTTAAAATAGATATGCAAATCGTGATGTCTAGTATTCAGAAACGTGCCTGCAGGAACATCAGGTAGGTGCAATCAAGAAAGAAAAATGTTGCTGTTCTAGGGATAGCACGTTGAATTTAAAGACAAGGCTCCAGTTGAGAGCTGCAGAATGCAAATTTCCTTGTTAAACTCTTTATTTATATATATTTCAAGGCAGAGACCGTAATTCAAAAAAACCCTGTACATATTCTTAAGTCCATTTTTCTGGGAAAGAGGAAAGGCCGTTCACCATGGGCCTTCTGTGACCGACAGAGGTCAGTGAGAAGAGTCTGCTGCAGATATCTATTGGCAAACCTGTGTTGTCAGAGCTGGGGTGCTCAACTGAAACAACTATGCTGGCAGTTGCTCCCAGTATTGTCATAGTTATCCTCCTTTCCACTGGTAGAAGTAATTTCTTTTCTAGGATGTGACTTTGCTAATTGGACAAGGTACACACACCCAAATCTCAATGCAACTGTTAAGAATACACCAGCATCTTTGTCCTAATAAAGGGCTGTAAGAGGCCTTTACTCAAGTAGTTTGCTAAGTAAGGACACTTTCCAGAACTGGAAACAAAGAAATAAAACCAGAGAAATATAAATATATTGTTATTTAATGCCAGATGAATTCCAGGGATAAAGTAAAACAAAATATACAGCAGGTTGCTTTTCTTTGGTGAAAATCTTTCAGTTGCCTGACAGAGTTTTCCTATAGAACAATAAAATACGTATCTGTTAAAAGATGAATGGAGAAATTTGGATGATCTACCAATGGCAAGATTCACAAATGCCATTTTTACCTGCCTGTTGGTCAAGTCAGTGCTGCCGTACAAAAGAGGCATAGATGCCAGCCCCAGCCGTGTGCCCCAGTGCACAGGCACACACTGGTAACTCAGCTGCCCGTAGCCACCAGCCCAAGTGCCTGCTCAGGGAGCAGATGTGTCTTCCCGTGGCACGGGAAAACAGGCCATGCATTCATGGGAGAAAACTGTTTGGAATCAAGCCTACAAAATTAACAAAGTGGCGTGGCCTTATTCGCAGTTTGCACCTCAAGTCCCTTTAGTGAAAGGGAGCAATGAAGCAGCTCGGGGCAGCAGACAAGCAGTCCTGGTGTGTGTCACACAGCTGCAGAAGGCAACCTGTGACACTGTAGGACTTACATAATGCGGATCTTATTGGTTCCTTCTGGCTCTGAAGCTCCGGAAGGACCTGTGATACACAGATAATATAGACTTTATTTAGAAAATAGCTCCCATTTCAGTAATAACAATGATGACAATGACTTGGATGAAACAAGCCATAAATGTGTGTCTGCAGTCACTGTATGCCGCAAGTGGCTTCAAAGGAAGCATTTAAGAAATTATCACTGTAAAAGTTCTTTTCTTAGTGTCAACAATTTCAATAAACTCCATTTACTTGAGTGCTTTTGTGAAAGGCAATTAATGTTATCTATTTCATTTTTCTGTTAACTGTATGTTTACAAGACTATTTTTTTATAGTGAAAGATAATTTGGTAAAAAATATTCTAATTTGCGAATTTTCTGCATAGTCAGGTGTAATGGAAGTCTTGTATGGTTTTAGTGTATTTTAATACTTCAGAAAGGTTTGGTTTGCAATTTTTTGTGACATATATCAGTATCACACATTTAACATCTTGATGAGACTAAAAAAATAAGGAATGGAAAGATCTTGTGGATAAGAAAGACACAGTTTTCAAGGAAGGTATGTATTCATGGAGGTTAAGAAAAATTGTAAAAGAATAAGTTTTGTAAATTGAATTAGAGTAATTTTTCCAAGAAAAGAGTTAATGACACACATAATCTCTTAGTATGCGTAAGTATATATATGTATATACTATATACATGCTATTATCTTTCCCTTATTCTCACAAAGACATAGAAACTTGTATAGAAGTTGAACAGTTAGATAGTGCCACCAAAAAGAGCTTGCTCATACTGACTTCTCTGGGCTTGGATAAAGCCTGTATCTTCTGAGGTTGGAAAATAAGGAGAAAAACCCCTATATTTTATATATATAAAAAAGATTTGTCATAAAAGATAAGAATATTTGCTTCTACTTTAATATTTCAATTTCTATATTATAAATTATACTAAGCACAGAATGCATTGACCTTTTAAAACCAAACATTTTAATAACTTCCTGCAAGACTGGAGTAAAGATACATATATAAATATCCCTTATTAAACCTTCCAACTTTGTTGAATCAGCACTGCCTGTCAGAAAACCTGTTCTGCAAAAATTTCTTAATTAGCTGTAGTCCCACACGTCACCCACATCTTAATGTGAGAAAATGGAATGGCAAGGTTCTCCCCTGCTTTGGCAGGTGTATGCCATGCAGGTGGACCAGTAAGTGGGCAAACGTACGTAGTTTAGCACTTTTCTCTCACTCTACTTGTAACAAATAGTGAGGGCTCCAAATTACTCCCTGAATATAATGCCCCAATATCCGCTTAATCCCTAACATAGCTGATCCAGGCACTAAAATCTCTTTAATTTGCAGTTTTCTTTGTCAAAGTCATAATGACAGGTGAACCACCAGAACAACACTTATTTTTTTCTTCTATACAGTAACAGAAGGTGTCATTCCCAGGGATATCAAACAGCTGAAGGTCTATGCCATAACAGAAATAAATATTGGGGCAGAGGATCTGGTCTTTGGAAAGAACTCAGTGTACAGGAAAACTCATAATACCATTAGACCCTTGAGGGAGAAGTAAAAGTGGAAGAAAACTGGTGATGAGGAAGAGCATTAGGAAGGAGGGCAATGTGTAGTCATACTTGGGGCTACACGAACAACTGCATATGAGACTTAACATAAGGATTAAAAAGAGTGGGGATAGGTGGGGTACCACAAGTGTTCACTACAGTGGGATTGAACTACCACAGAGCACTTAGCTTAATCGTTCTTCTATTAAGCTAGTAAAATTTTCCCGTAGACCTGATGGATGCGTGGCTGATTTCTGATTTTACCCTAAATTTTATGGGCTGTATATGTCATCGGGAGACTCGAGAGTGAGCAGAAGGTGTTTAAAGCAACATAACAGTATGATAGAAAGGACATACATTATCTGGCTTCTCCACAGCACATCAAATCACAGCTGTTTTGTGGTGGGGTCACTTGCTGGCATGCTCAGGAGTTCCAACATGTTTCCTCCCCTATTTTAAGCATATCAGAATTTTTAAATTATCATAGATGTCATTATATTTGATTACACATCCTTTGAAAAAATAGGGCAGTGGATTTTACTGGAATACAGTACCTCTGGGAAAGTCATTCACAAAAGATTCAAACCCAAGTTCCTTCAGTTTCACAAGTATGTAAGCTGTTGCAGAGCAGATCCCTGTCTTCTGGTGTTGTCTTCTTCCTGTGTGACCTGCTCTAGGTTGTCCTGCTCTGACAGGGGGGTTGGACTAGATGATCATTTGAGGTCCCTTCCAACCCCTAACATCCTGTGATTCTGTGATTCTCCTTTGAAAAGTACAGAAAGCTCACAGTTTCTATAGCACTGCATCTTTATGGAAGATGGTGGTATAAATGGCCTCGCTATGGCACTCTGGATGAAAATATCATAGAAAATGTGGAAACACCCCTAACAAATTCAAAGCACGTCATTACTATCCCTTTCAATGAATTTTGAATGAAACACATGGTCTCAGCCCAGACATGTAACATCTAGAATTTCTGTCTCTTTCTGGAGACCCAAGATCTAATTTAGCACAGGCAAATGCATAACACAGACTTCTGTTTTTATGCTCTCACGCTGTATTCACTCAGTTGTAAGAATCTGAAAATAGCAATGTAGAAAAGCCATAAAGCATCTGGCTTCTCTGCAGTCCGTCAGTGAACTACAAATGTCATAAGAATTACTTCGTACTAGGAAAAGGACAGATGCACAGAGTTCCCATTTCAGTAGCCTTTACCAGCTTGAGGAAGTAGTACTAGTGGGAGCCAAATGTGGGTACCAGCTTTTGTCCAAACACAAAAGCAAGCTTGTATTGGCCAAATGCTCCTTTCAAAATATTCGGAGATTTTAGTCTCCAAATTTCAGACTATCTTAAATACCAGTTAACAATACAAGCCTAGGCACATAGATGTCTTGAGTGTTTCTTTTTGGTAGCATAAAATTTAGAATTTGTCCTTACAGGAAGTTTTTTCGATGCCAGTATAGTTAATTGTACTGATGCAGTTAACTGTTAGCTCTTCTGGTCTAACTCTCCTGTGTGGGCACAGTTACCTGGAATATGAGTGTTTTAAACCTTTTCAGACAGCTTGAAAATTGCTTCCCAAGTGTCAAACTGAAGTGATTGGAGGCGTCCCTGTGCCCATAGAATAAACTAATTTTAAACTCTTGTCCTATCTATATGATTTTCTCATGTAGAAAAACCCCTGGGACTAAAGTGCTTTAAAGTCTATTCCATAATACTTACTTCAGTATAATTATTCTTAAATGCTAAGAGTATCCACTGAGAATTTAGCCCAGAATAACAATTTCAGTCAATATGCAAGTGCAGATATGTATGGATGCTTGTAGATACTTTACCCTTTCACATCCAGTGAAGGCAGCAAGATGTTGTGGCCTGCAGTTCCAAGCAGGAGATGCTGAGCAAACTTAACGAGCATGCACCCTGATGAACGATGTATGATGAAATGAATTAGGCTAGATAAAATAAGATAAGCCATGTCTCCACAGATTCAATTCTTGTACATGTCAACAAGAGACTTAATGAAGTAATGTAGTCTCTTTCCTTTACTGGGAATTTCAAGCCTTTGACAAATCCCTCATAGAGACTAATAAGAAAATTGGGTAGTCATTGGGCAAGTGTCAAAGAACTGCTACAGATTAGACACTGGCAAAGTAACAAATCAAATAATCAGTTTTCACCTTGGCAAAGCCTCTATGCTAAATCAGTTTTGAAAATATTAATAAATAAATCAGGAATTAAAGAACAGCAAGATGTAATCACTCTCATAATGCAAATAGCAATTAACAACAATATTTGCATTTGACACAAAGCTCTGAGGATAATAGAGGCTGGAAGTGCTTATAAAGAATCCCACCAGTAGACAAATGAGAAGCCCAGTGACAGATAAAGTCTAGCACTGACAAAAGTGTGGCACTACAAACTAGGAAGTATACTGGTTGTCAGGAACCCATTGAGAGCCCAGTATAAAGCTGGATTAACTCAGTGTCCTAATGCAAAAGGTCCACCAATGACTGGGTAAAAGCAGGACTGCAGAGGTTAAGACAAGACACAGAGATGACACTAGCTTTCCTTGTGATTAGGAAAGTAGGGTTGGAATATGCTAAAAATTACCTGTATGAAAAGGTAGGCATCAAGTACAGAATTTCTATTTGTGCAGCAAGGAAAACATTAGCAAAACCAGAAAGTACGCCAAGGTGAGTGACAAACCAGGAGGTCTATACAACACTGACAGTGGTGAAGAACATGAGGACAGTCTGCCTAAATGGAAGTAAGTTAAAACTGGTAACAAGCAACAGTTACTCTCCCTGCTCCCATGCATTGCAGATGAACTTGTGGAACTCACTATCCCAAAATCATCATCAGGCCTGAAGGGATTAACTGTGTCCAACGTTATTTACAGCTGTCTAGAGAAGGAGAATGACAGCACTCCCTGCTTCCATCTGCAGCCTGAGTTGCATCGGTGGGTCCTTGTAGGGCCCTAGAGGCCACCCTATCCCTGGTACATGGGCTTCCCACAAAAAGAGACAGGGAGCACGAGCCTGGAGGGAGCAAGGAGGACTTCCCCTGCTGTGGAGCAAGTGCACGGGCCACCCCTCCATGTCCTTCTGTCACAGAGAGATACAGGTGCTATTGCTTCAGGCTTACTGACAGGAGTTAAGGCGAAATTTTCTTTTTAAATAAATTATTTCATCAGGTGACTTTGATACCTTCTCCTGTATTAACTAGCAACAGCCGCTGCACTGACTCAGAGGGAAGATCTATGCCATTAACGCCATACTCCTCTGACGAGGGGGATGACATGGAAATGTCGCAAGTCCTCAGGGACAGGCAAATTGCTGCCAGAAGTCGTTCTCATTCCAGTTGGTAGCAGCGACACCAGACACTTGCCATTTAGACCGAGAGACATGCAAAGGAAACAGTCAAATGTCTCACAGGCTGGAAAAGGCTAAAGTGCAATTTCACCTAATTAAAAACTGAGACAAATGAATAGCCTATAGTTCCTTCAGCAGGGCTTTGATTTTGAGACATCTGAAGAGGGTTATAATTTTTAGAAGAGGAGTACTCAGCGCCTCTGAAAACCTCAGCCCCACAGAAGGCACCCCTCACCCCCCGAGGTTGGAAACCTGCTCCATCCCTCCATTACCTGCCACATCCCTACTTATACATTAAAATGTGAATCAACATCCTGGATAGAGAGAAATGTCAAAGTGCTGACACCAGTAACAAATATCTTGATCTTACAATGAATGAAATGGTTAAACCACAAGTACTCCAGTTCTGGAGATTTTATCAGCATTCAACCTCTCTTCTGTATATACAACTGTATATGAACTGGAAGACAAAAAAGCATACAGATGTTCAATTATTATCAAAATAACAAAAGAAAGCCCCAACCAAGGCTTATAAATATTCTGAAAGCCTATCACATCTATCACAGAGAGCAAGCTGTCTCCCTCCTTCCCCCCTGCACGCCGTAATGCCTCCATCTTTTCCCTGGTCTGTGAAAGCACGGGTTTAACATTGCTGTCCTTGCCCACACTGCCCCGAGGGCACAGCTCTGGGAGTCCCACTGCTGCTGGGGTGAGATGGGCAGGGTGACACAGGTCAGGACAGCTGAGAGCTGGGAATTGCAAACTTTGCTTTGTTGGATCATGCTCTTCTCCTCCCTATGCGCTATTTGCAGGAGAGGAACAGGGTTTGGTCTAAGGTGGGAGGCACAGAACAGAGGACGAATTGAATTCTGAGGACCACACATTGAGAGGATCTAAAAGTGCAAGAGAAAACCAGCAGCAAGAATAGAAAAGCTCGAGGATCTGGAACAGAGCAGAAGGGAAGAAGCAGCTCAGAGAGGAGGGAGGAAGAGAGTATTAAAGAGAGTAAGAGAGCATAAAACAAGCTTCTTTTATAGTCCAAGTATCATGGTCAGAATAATAGCACTCCTAGGTGATACTGGGGTTTTCTACACTGCATTAAAATGTAGCATTAGATACAGTTTAAAGAAAAATTCCAGAAAAAGTCAGCAATCAAATGATGCCCATCTGCTGCTTATAAGAATGTAGAAGAGGATGAGTCCTTGACCATTAATTGTGATATATAAGATGACAATTCTTAATTAAGTTAAAATTGTATAGAGCACATATATTTAACTTGTGATAGAATCAGGGAGGACTTACTCCATCTCTGAGAGCTGTATTTTTAGAGCTATGCCTTAGGTGAATCTTTAACAAGAATTCATGTCACAAAAACATCAGATGAAATGTAAATATTGTCTAAATAGTTTTTAAGTGTTTTGAGTTTAAGAACTAAAAATAGTTCCCCTTGTTATTAGCTCAAATTTTGTTAATTAATTTAGTAATTTCACTAGCTTAATATGTCAGTACAATACCTAATGAAAATCCATCATGAAAGAAAGTATCCTTTCTTCGCAGAAAACCCTTTTTAGCACACAGGAAAGAACTGTTCTTGTAGATGAGCTCTGGTGGTTCCTGCAGTTACTACCCCAGCGGTGAGTCTCACCTCTTGCAGAGGTTACTCTCCTGCAGCAGAGAAAGCAGGAAAGGAGAATGTGTCAGTGTTTCAGCCCTGACAGCCCAGCGCAAACTGCCTGGCTTGCACGGTGAGGAAGAGGAATCTCAGCTACCACACCAGACTTTGCCTGAAGCAGCAGAAGGGTAGACACATCATCCCTTCCGCCAGCTTTCTTAGGGGGACACAATCTCCAGCAGGGAGAAAATGAAAAATAGTTGGGGACTGAGCCACAAGAAACTCTGTAGTTCATAGGGGTTTGTTCTTAGTCCTTGTTCATTCATTCATTTGTAGGCTTAATTTAATTTCAGATATTCTTTTTTACAAATAAAAAAATATTCACACCATTCTAGTAGTAACATTTAATTCTCGCTGTCTGCAGATTTGACAAAAAACATCTTCTCTCTGTATAGGCAAGAACTCTGCACAGCTTTTTTCTATACACACACTTTGTTAAAGAAAATATTTTATAAATTAAAGTTAACCTTTGTCTTGCCAAGATAAAGAGTGTTTTTAGTGCATTACAATCTCAACATAGATGAGGCACTATTCATTTGAACACATTTCATCCAGTATAAGTAATTGTAAGTGAGGAACCTAACACCAGGGAATTGAAGGGTATAAAATTACAATTTGCATGTTTACAAAAGGATGGTAACAGGGTTAAAACCACACCTTTTCCCAGGGAAGATTTTAGTAGAATTCAAATAGTAAATCGAATTATGGCAGCTAATGAGTTACAGCACTTCAGCTCCAATAACTCTTTCTCTGTTTATTCTGCACCTGCGCCTGGGGAAGAAGATGTGCATCTCCTCAACCCCTGTTGAAACCCCTATGCAGCTGGGGCAGGCTAAGACAGAGAGCCCAGGAGTACATCCGGCACCGCTACCCCAGCAGCATGTGGGGCTGAGCTCTGCCTCCTCAGCACCTTACAGAACCCCTGGAAAATCATCACCACAGCAAGCCTAGTATCCCAGACTGTTTGGACTCAGCTACATCCATTAGTTACACCCATCAGTCCAATTTCAACTAAAACACTTAGCCAATTGAATTAAACTGGTTTATACCCAGTTTACAGGACTTATTTGAAACCTGCAAGAGACTGGGGAGAAGGAGGATTTTCTGTCATGCTTGGCATAACGAGAGGGTCTACGGGTAAACTGGGTAATGCCAGAATGGAAACGTGACTCCCCCAGTAACAGTGAAAGTAAGCAAGGGACATAATGGATCTATACAGCTTGACAATTTTGAATAAGCTATCTTCATCAAAGGTATGCTGTAGTTTTAGCCTGGATATGAAAATTTTTGCCAAAATACCCAGACTTGTGCTGTGTGGAGAAGTGGAACATCCAATGGTTTCTCTGCCTTCAAAAATCCATGCTTACTCATAATTGAATTAAGAAATAATAAAGAAATCATAAATTCATTTAAATATGCCCATAAAGGGTCAGTACTTGTTTAACTAAATGTATGAATATTAATATGTTAACATACTTTTGGTGAAAAATCACTGTTACTGAAGAAATTGCAATTATCACGTACCTTACCCAGGGTATTTTGCTCATGAAATCATCACCACCATGATCCTGTGCACATTACAGATCTATATATGTATACATGATATAATATGTGCTGTCAGAGCACAGTTTTATACATCCACCTTAGAATTTTCAGCTATGTAGCCACAGGAGGGTTATAGAAATTATTGTCACAACCAGGACAGGAGCATAAAGATGGGTCATGCCAGCACCTTCTCTCTTCCCCAGTTGGAATTCCCTTGAGAGAGATGCTATTTAAACAAATTCAGCCAAATCCTTCTAAAAGGCACCACAGAGCAAAAACAGACCTGGAGAGAAGGAGAAAACCGCAGGTCCTTCCCCATCATCCTGCAGAGCCCAGGCTGTGTGTGGTGACGCACTCGGACCCCACTGCCTCCCCCTTCCAGCAGTGCCATGAGTAGGTGCAAGAGGGCACCTCGCAGCCTTCGAGGTCCCCCGAAGTCAGCAGCTTTTTGCTCTGAGAAAGGTCAGAAGTTCTCACCCGCAGGCCCAGAGCTGTGCCGCTAAGGTTCGCCAGCCAGACTCTGCTGGAGGGAAAGGCAATAGGCACTGCAGGGCACATATGCTTTTGTTTATTGAACTCTGCCTGCCCATGACCCACTTGCTTCTGCTGCTCAGATGGGCTTTCTCATCCTGAAACACTGGCACAGCATTTTCCTCCATCAGCCTCTGTTGCTCAGATACATGAAGTACTTAAAATTAATTAATAAAATTAATACATAAAATTAAGCTACATTTAGATCTGCAAATGTCAGTAACTTTGTTTCTGTGGCTATGCAGCTTTTTGGGGATAGGAGTTAAGGTGGGGTTTTTTCAGTTTATGTTATTTTTCCATGTTTTGCACAACTGTTTGGCTTTAGACTCTGTCAATCACATGCCCCAGCCCAACATTGTCTAGACAATCAGAATTTCATCCCCTGATTGGAAAATGGGCTGAAAAACACTCTTAACCTTAACGATGGAAATTCAAAATCCTCTGATATAACAGAAATCAATGGATAGAGACAGACAGTAGGAGGAGAGAGGGAAGAAAAAAAGGCTCCCCCCTTCAAGCCCCTAAAATTAATATTTAGAAGTATTTACCCTCAATAGTTTCATATGTGATATAATATTCATAACCCTTTTTAATACAGTAATTCTGTTTATTTGAGCTCTTTTCAGGCCTTACCGTATTTGGAGAACTGTTAAAAGAAAAAAGGTCTATAGAAACTATTCTAGACAATACCCTTGACACTATTGTAACCTGCTGATAACTGCTCTGACATGTCTCATAATTGCTCAATAAAAAAGGAGGAATAATGTGCCACAGGAGCCCATGGTACCACTTTCAAAATTCTACCTGTAAACTACCAATATTAAGTGGTAAATCCCGTAATATTATTTTGTTGTTGTTATTGTTGTTATTGTTATTATTGTTATTATAATAATATACTCTCCAACCTAAATCCTAAAATCTTCTTTGTGGAACATGCAGACCTGTCATTTAATCCTAACTCTTTTGGTTGGTCTAGGTATAGTATTTAATTTCTGATAATACAAGACGTCATACATGATAAACATGAGAGATACAGTAGGGTAAGAATTATGAATAGTAGTTTAACATATGTGAGTTACTATTACAGGCAGTTTAGGTCAATTTAGCATTAGTCTAAGTGAAAGTTATAGGATTAGAAAATGTCAGAGGTGTGAGACAGATGAGGTGGGACTTTTCTTTGGATAAAAAGAAGCAGCTTGGTTAGCAAGGAGCCAACAAAGATAATTTTTCTTTTGTTCGGCTGAGATAATGTGGATTGATTATATTAAATTAATTTTTGTACATTGAAAGGTTCTGTTTATTGACCAAGATAACTGAAAAGGGGTTCAGCATTCTTTTTTCAACCCTTCCTTGAAATTTAGTTGCTGAACACAAGTTAGGTGAAAATTCAACTTAGTGATCCCTTTCTTAGTCTCTCTGAAATAATCTTAATCTTCAGTATCTTCCTCTCTGTTTTTTGCTTTTTATTCTCTTCTATAGTCACATTATCATTGTTGGTATGTATTTTGTATCAGTGTTGTATATTAATTTTCTGTACCAAATCTATATTGCACCACTCTTTATTTACTTATTGTGTTACGTGATTTAGTTGTTAAATAAAACTCTTGAATTGTTACTGCGAAAGCCTGCTCTCTTTCGGTTTCCTCATTTCCCACATAATGTCTCAGGGTCAACAGGAGAGGGGAGCAGAGAAGACCTAAGTTATCTCATTTTGCAATGTTTGCATTGTCATGATTGCAATAACCTGTCTGTTACTGCAAAAGGCACATTCCTTGGCATGAGAGCCAGTCTCTGCTGCTCTCCAATAACTCCTCTATTGGGGAACAGTAGGACGTACTTGAGCAGGGCATGAGCAGAAGGGGATAGAAAATTGCCTTCAGGAAGACACCACCTACATCAGTCCAGCATTTTAGCTACAAGTGCAAAGGAATAATTACTTCACAAAGACTATTAAAAACCAATATCTATTCTGATATCCTGGTTTTATATTTCTTTATATGGAGAAAGTAAGACAAAAGTCAAATATTTTACAGTGTAAATATTATGCAAAGTAGTGCTTTAAAAAGTAGCTGTGCTCTAGCCTTTATATGTCATTTCATAAGTGTTATTCACTGTAGTTTTCAAATAACTGAATGAGAAGAATCATGTAATACAAGCAGCATTTCTCACATGCAGACACACGCTTCAATTAAAAAAAAAATACAACAAGAAATCCACAAACACCTCAAAACAGAGAATAACTTTGAAGTCAGTTATTATTTCTGCTATTGCCATCTGAATATTCTATTTTTTCCTCATGTGCCATTGCCCGTTGTCACTGCTGGCACGAAATGAGAAGCGCTGGAGAAAGCAGAACTAAGACAGATAAAAAGGTCAGTTTGCTGAGACAAAAGATGATATCACGTCGAGACAAATTACAGAGGTGCTCTGTCTAAATGTGTTGAAGCAATAACTGCTATACAACAGCCATATCAGCAGGGCTGCTCTGTGCCTCTTGCTTACGTATGCTGCATGTAAAGCAGGTCCTACAGCCCAAGCGCTGCAATTCAGGTCACACACATAGGCAGCTCCCCGGCAGCTTGGGAGACAGCTAGCTACTAGGCCACCTGCAGGCCATCCTGCTCAGACACAAAAGCAGCTGAAGAAGAAGTCATTGGAAGTGACAGTTAGCCTCGACGCTGGAGGGCAAAGCCCTCGCCGGACCCGCATCCCCCAGTGCATCCCTTGGGCACATCCCCACCGGCCTGAGCACGCACTCCCTGGCTGTCTCTGTGCTTCCATAAACCCTGTCCATCTGAGAATCGAGGGGGTAAGAGAAAGTAAATATAATTTTATTTTTTTTTAATTTAAAACCAGCTAAGAAAAATACAGAACTCTCAAGCATGAAGCACCTTCATTGAGTCTCACAGAATTGCTGATCAGCTGAGCAACGTGAGAGGTCAAGAGTCACTAGAACCTGTAAAAGATCAAAACCTGCTAGCAGGCATGCTGCTAACCCTGATGGACAGAAAACTGGACAGTTAGCACTCCTAGAAGAGAAAGGTTCCATGGCTAGCTGTAGTATAATGGTCACAGAAGGAAAAAAGATGGATAGATACATAGATGATCAATCAATCTCACAGCACACTGCCATCAGCTTTCCTCTTCTGTTGCTGTTTATGATCTCCGTTTCTTGAAAGAGTATGAAGTTTCATCAGCAAATGTTTAAATAGCTTGCTAGGGCAAGGAGGGGTTGTATGAGCTTTCCAGTTCTTTGCTGGAGAAGGGAGATCAGCCTCTTCCACAAGCAAAGTTAGGACAGGAACACCTGCCCTGACACAATTTTTGCTCCAAGACACAAAACTGTCTTGTTTTTGCCTCCAAGCTTAAGCAGGTCTGATTTCCAATTGCTGGACCAAGCTGAACACTGGTTGTACAACCTCCTGAAAAGGGACCTGAGATTTTATGAGCTAGTTCAGTAAGCACCTGTGATTTTCAGCATCTGTTGTTGCCAAACCAGGCTGAATTGCCTTCAGTACTAAAACTGTTAGGGCTAAATTGAGTTAATCTATAGGATTGTGGCACAAATTGCAAAAGAAGGACCAGACTACCAGAATATTGCTCACATGACAGGGTTCTGACCAACAGGGGAGGTCTAGAGCCGAAATTCTCATCCAAATCAGTCATGTTGTTATAATCTCACTCCTGCAGAAAAGATCAGCAACACATTTTCTGTGCCCTGCATGCTACCAGATTAACTGGCAGGATTGCTGTGTAGCAGCAAGCACTAGGATGTATTCAGCACTGCTGATCTAGGGAGGAGTTTTTCCAGTTTTAAAGTGGTTGAAGATTGGAAGTTCTGTGAAGGTCTTAGGCCCTCAGTAAATATGATATTGTAGATGCGTGCCATCTAAAAGATGTGGAGAAGTTTTTTTTCTTTATCTGAAGACACCTAAACCATCTGGAGTTAGGCACACCTCCACATGGATAAGGCAAGTCCAAAAGATGGACATAAATTATTAGTTTCGCATAGGAGGCCTCAAAATAAACTAATTTGTGAAGATATAGGAGATTTTTAAGGAGGAAAGAAAGTGTAAATAAGCTTTACGCTTCATCTCTATGGCCCTGATACATGTATTACAGAACAGAGTCACAGAATCACAGAATTAGTAAGGTTGGAAGGGACCACACTAGGTCACCTAGTCCAACCTCCCTGCCCAAGCAGGGTCATCCTAGAGCACATGGCACAGGATTGGATCCAGACGGTTCTTGAATATCTCCAGTGAAGGAGACTCCACAACCTCTTTGGGCAACCTCTTCCAGTGTGTGGTAATTCACACAGTTAAGAAGTTCTTCCTCATGTTCAGGTGGAACTTCCTATGCTTCAGTTTCTGCCCATAGCCTCTTGTTCTATTGCTTGGCACCACAAAAAAGAGCCTGGATCCATCCCCTTGACATGCACCCTTTAGGTATTTGTACACATTATGTGTACATTTGTACACATTACATTTCATACACATTTGTACATGTATTCTCCCAAAACCATGAAAATAGATAGAAGCTCTTGAGCCCCAAAACAAAGGTGTATTAATTGCTAATATAGGCAGGATGCTTTGAGGCCTGAAGAATTCCTAATGGTTTTTGGAAGACTCCATTACCCTTATAAGGCTTGTAATTATCTGGGGAGCGGGAAGGGGATCTAATCTGCAAATAAAGAAATGTTGGTTACATATTGGGATTGCCTTGAAAAACACATTTGTTTCTAGAGCCCTATTGTTATGGTTTGAAAGGGG
>VZRW01014272.1:0-35916 GCA_013398125.1 Aegotheles bennettii
TCTTCAATGGTGTGTCCCCTCTGACACACAGCCTTCTTAAAAATTGGGCATCACAATATCCACACGACCGGCACTACCTCCCATGCCAAAGGAGTGAGGCCTGAAAGCTCTTGCTGACCCTCATCTGCCATTGAAACCGGTTCCACAGCACCACCATTGATGGGGCTCTGCGCTTTCTTACACATCTAAAACTTCAATGGTGTGTCCCCACCTTCACATAATCTACCTGGAAAAGCTGTCTCAAAAATTTTGAAAGTGTGGCCCTGTCAAATGAGAAGAGGCCCGAAAGATATCAGAGGCAGTCACCGCAAGTCTTGGTACTGAGTGAGGGATTTGTACTGAGAATATGAAACATGCAGACGCCTGCAGCATGGCTGGTAAATGGCCGAGCTCTGGTTTCAATACCGCTGTGGAACTGCTCCAAGGAAACCATCGAAACGAGCAAAAGCATTCAATCCTGGCCTGTTCTCTGACGTATATTCAATTCAGACTTTTTTTAGTGGAGCAAAGATCCGTTTCATGGCTCAGAGTTCCTATCTGCTTTCTCCTTGAACACACTGTTAGTGCAGCATTCAGTGCCTGTCACTTGCTTTTGGAGGCAGCCGCGGCAACCCGTCATACCCAGTGAAGGCAGTTGTACCGAAAAGTGAAACATGCAGATGCTTGCAGCACGGCTGCTTAAAAGCAGAGCTACGCTTTTGATACCTCAGTGAAACTGAACCGAAGAAACCATTAAAACCAGGAGAAGCATTCAATCTTAGCCTGTTCACTGGAGTGTATTCGTTTCAGACTTTCTTTAGTGGAGCACAGATCCATTTCAAGGCTCAGACTTCCTAGCTCCATTCGCTCTGAACGCACTTTTAGTGCTGCATTCGGTGTCTGACACTGGCTTAGGATGCAGCCGATGAAGCCTTCATACCCAGTGAGGGGAGGTGTATCAAGAAAGTGAAACATGCAGGCGCCTGCAGCACGGGTGGCAAAAGGCAGAGGTCCACGTCTGATACCTCAGGAAAACACCTGAGGCTTTTGATATCTCAGCCTTTTTGATACCTCAGGCTTGATGCTTTGACTACTTCCCTGGGGAGCCTGTTCCAGCGCTCTGTCACTCTCTGGGTAAAAAAACCTCTTCCTGATATCTAACCTAAACCTAGCCTGATTTGTCTTCCTACTGTTACCCTGAGTCCTGTCATTGGTCACAGGAGTGAAGAGATCAGTACCTGTCCCTTCTCTTCCCATCGTAAGGAAGTCATAGACTGCAATGAAATCACCCCTCAGCCTCCTCTTCTCTAGGCTGAATAATCCAAGTGACCTCAGACGCTCCTCATAGGTCATCCCTTCTAGGCTGTTCACTATCCTTGTGGCCCTCCTCTGGACTTGCTCCAGCAGTTTGATGTCCTTTTTGAACTGTGGAGCCCAAAACTGTACACAGTACTCGAGGTGATGTGGCATCAGTGCAGAGTAGAGCAGGACAATCACCTCCCTTGACTGGTTTGCCATGGTGTGCTTTATGAACCCCAGGACAGGGTTGGCCTTCCTGGCTGCCAGGGCACACTGCTGGCTCATATTCAGCTTGCTATCAACCAGGACCCCCAGGTCCCTCTCAGCCGCTCTGATCTCCAGCCACTCGTTCCCTAGTCTGTACATACCACCAGGGTTGCACTGTCCCAAGTGCAGAATCTGGCACTTGCCCATGTTGAAGTTCATGTGGTTGGTGATTGCCCATGTCTCTAGTTTGTCAAGGTCTCCCTACAGGGCCTGTCTGCCCTCAAGGGAGTCAACAGCTCCTCCCAATTTAGTATCATCTGCAAATTTGTATAGAATCCCTTTGAGCCCTGCATCCAGGTCATTGATGAAGATGTTGAAGAGGACTGGGCCTAAGATGGAGCCCCGTGGAACCCCACTAGTGACCAGAAACCCCACTAGTGATCAGATCACTAAAGCAATACCACTTGGCCCTGAAAATTTATTAAGAGTTAATGTATAGGACTGTTTATTTTCTGTTCAGCTTTTTTATCATCCATAACCAGAGAATGAACAGAGGTATGAGAATTCCTGTGTTTATATTTTACCTTTGGCTAGAGAAATTAATGTTATCGAGTTTGAACACATAAACAAGACACCACAGGATGCCAAGGTTAACACAGAGTTACATGTTACAGGACATTTGGAAAAGACAGGTGCTTTGCAAACAAAAATATCTTCTATGAAATTACCTCACATTTGCAGCAAAGACATGCCTCTACAGAGCGCACAGTAAATTGTCTGTCAGAATTTGACTGCAGATAAAATCCCATGTTTTCCTTCTTCTTCTAGAAACTGAGACTCCTAGCATGAAAGCTCTCTAAAACCACATCCATAAAAACAGAGGCCAAAAAACATAAAGCATTTATTCTGCCAATGGCCTGTGCGACATCAGCCAGACCATATTTCATTGAGGAAGTCTGTAACAACTCATCTTAGTCTTACCAATGTTAGCATCAAACCTTTCATTTAAACTTTTCCTAGCCTTGGTATTGAAATAAGCTCCTTCCCTTCTCAAATGCTTCCTTTTGGTTTCTTGGCATTACAGGTGTAGTTCCATGCACATCACAGAAAACACCACCTGACAATTCCTACTCTGAAATGATGTAAGGGAATTAGAAGTTAAGGAATGGGTTAAAGAATGATCTATTAAGAGCTGCTAGCTAAACAATGCATACTGCTTGCTTAAAATTTATTGTGCTTGCCAAGGGAGAAAGGGAGGATACAGGACTACTGATAAAGGGAAGATACAGGACTATGGATAAAGAGACGCAAGGTGGCTGTGCCCACTCCTTGGAGCCTAAACCAGTGGGAACCAGTCTTGTGACTGGACTGTGGCCAAGGAACTAGAGAGCATGCTCAGCACAAAGAGGTGAAGAGTGCAAACCGAGGAAGACTCGTTACTTCATCCCTGGAGACCCCTGCCCATGACCACCAGGAGGCACTGCACAGGTGCAATAATATGAAAATTACTTTTAAACTCATTATAATATGAAGCGGGGACAGGTCATGAATATGTATAGGCGTGTTAGGTAATGCACTGAATATGTAACATGTAACCACATATATATACTGAGTAGAGTGTTGCTGAAGGTGCACATGTCTTTGGAGGAGCGATCCCCCATGCGTCCCAGCGCTGAATAAACATACCTGCTTTACAACTCATGAGTTGTGCAGTCTTTCCGTATATCAGAAACAGTAACCAAGAGTAAGTATCATGATATCATATTCTGTTCTAAACTGGGGCTGGTACTGCAGTAAGCAGTACCACCAACTGCTTCTCCCCTGCTTCTCCCCTTCTCCTGATCACACAGTCCTGCCACTTCTTCCTCACGGAGCCCTACAGCTCTGCATACACATGATGCATCAGCCTGGTCTGAGAGCCAGCCACAAAAAGGCCACTTGAGTCTTCTCCCCAGAGCATTGTGCTGAATCAACACAGTTGCTCTATCAGCTTTAAGGAAGATGATGGTTAATACACGACCAAAGTGGGACTTCTCTTGTGGTGGCAGCCCACAGTTCCATCACACTAAGAGCACTGCAAAACATGATATTCACATCTTCCTTACACAGTGTCAACTACAATGCTCTCAAGCTTATATTGAATTTGTGTAATAATCCTCTGAGAGCTCGGACTTGTCTTGGAAAACTCAGGTCCTCTCAAGGAGGCTTAGAAAGAAAGAAAACATGTTCTGGAGCTTTTCAACAAGATTATTCTCTATTGTGCTCTCACCTACTCATTCAACCCTCTATAAAAACCATCTGCCTTGCATCTTTTTTAGGCGGCAACTGACTGAAATCTTACTGCCAGCTCTTTTCTTCTCTGCACAAAACTGTCAGGATGCTCTAGTTGTCATGTCACATGACCTATTGTTTCACAGATTTAATGAGAGCTCATTAAGCATCCCTACTGATGGGCACGTAGCAGAAACATCCATCTGGTAAAACGGCCAGCTCCACAAAGATTGCGCAAGGCTATTCTGAGTTTTGGCCACAACAAGGACTGTAATGTAGTCTACATGCAGACAGAACCACCTGTGAACCATGTTCCCCATGCTTACTGACAGCAGATCTACCTGCATGAACAACCATTTTCCTACAATGGGTGAACTGAGTGGCAACTAGCAAGGACAAGTAGCACTCCTTCCTTGGGAGAGTGCCCATTTTCAAACCCCATGCCACCCAGCCCTTCTCAAACACACCGCAGCCTGCATGGCCCACCCCATCTCACCAGGACCACTGGCCTTGCAGAGCATCCAGGGTAGCAGTGTTAACATAAACGTCAGTTGAAGAACTCTGTTATAGTTTGAAAGGGGCAGGCAAAAATCTTATTGGCTTTTGCTGCCCCGACCCAGTGAATGAGGGGTGGAGTTTAGGCCCCTGTTGTGAAAGGGGTCTAGGTATCAGGTATCAGGTTCGAGTATTCCACACCCATTTTCCTGCCAGACTCTATAAAAGCAAGGAGGACAGAGGGGGGAGTCCCTTTTTTTTCTGCTCTGCTTGCCCTCGTGGTCTCTCCAGCTTCAGACTCCTCCTGCCTTGCTCCTGCACTCCCCTGCTACCAGCTCGCCACGTGGAGACCAGAGGAGAGGCCCAGCTTTTAGCTACCAGCTCGCCACGTGGTCTGCAGCATTCCAGCATTCCAACTGCGCAGAGTGCTGGAGTTTTGGACTCTTTTTCATCCCATCGGCTTTGCAGTAAAGGACCTTTTCAGCAGCCTGTATCGCCGGTCATCTGAGCTCGGGTTGTATATTTTGTATATATTTTCCTTTTCCCCACCGGTTAACTCTTTCTCCCTGTGCCATTAAATTTGTTATAAGTTTTTAATTTCCAACCGGAGCCTGTTCTTCCTTACACCCTTTCTAATTTTCGGGGGGGAGTGATAGAAACAAATTCTGTCTGGTTTGTGGCTTGCCCTGGCCGTTTGCTAAACCAGCACAAACTCTCTAAGAGTTTTAGAAAGCAGGCATTCTTTATTGCAGCACTGGACGCACGTGCAAATAGCTTCACAAAGATGCGCCCACCTGTTGTTCAAAATCACACAGGTTATATTCAAGCTATAAATATTCATTAAATTTTCCAAGAAATTTCCAAGAAATTCCAAGAAACATATTCATAACATTTTCTGGGATCATCATACATATGCTAATATATGCTATGTGCTTTGTGCACGTGCCATGAAATGACTTGGTGGTCTTTCAGAGTTCTCTAGTGGCGATCCGTAGCCTTCCTCACCATGTCTGGTGGTTGACCTCAGGGTCCACACATGCTTACAAAGGGGAATTTAGGGGGGGGGGGTGCAGCTGTGTAGGTCTTGAGCAGGTTTGTTCTAATTGCAACTTTGTTCCTGTTATCTTTGAGAATAGGCCTCAACTGTCTTATTTATTACTTCTTTATCTTCAAACTTCCCTTCTTCCCACAGAAGTCTCACAGCTGCACATTCTGAAAGGTTATACTGACCATTAATAGATGTTAATAAAGCCTAGATAACAAGTATTAGTAAAATTTAAATTACACATGTCAGCCTACAGCAGTAGCAGGTCCTCGTGCAGCAATGTGCCCAGCAGCTACTGGAAGTGGTTGGGCAGGTGGCTGCCTACCTCCAGGCTGACCACCAACTTTGCCTTGTTGGCACGCATCAGGCACTTCAGATGGATGAGGAGGTCAGGGTGGTCACAGTGAAAATGGGGGCTCTGAAAGTGGTCACACTGCCTGTCAGCCCCATCACCACTTTGCAGAAGCTGTAAAGGTTGAGCTGTCAGATTAAGCTGGTGAAGTTCTTGGTCTTGAAGAGGTTCGCCCCATTGCCACCCAGCCCAGCTGGATGGTGTGGCCTGGTGCCCAGCAGTGACGGCCTGCCCTCACTGCAGGCGCCTCAGCGGTTGGAGAGGAAGCTTGGGCTGTTCACCAGCCACCAGTGCTTGGCTGAAAAGTTACTGGGGTTGATGTGGGTGGGCAGCCACAGCTCCTCCAATAGCGATGGGCGCACAAAGGACGCGGATGGACATCTTGGCTGCTCGGGCTCCAACAGTTGCCACGCGAGGGCTGGCCCCGGAGCCCAGAGGCAGGGCCAGCCTACGCGGCGCCTGGCATGTACATGGCTCACAGCATGCTGCACGCTGCACTACCCCGCTCCGGCCTGCTGCGCCGGTGCCAGCCCCACCATTCCCTCTGCCCCATCATGCCCTCAGTGCCGGTGCCACCAGCAGCCCCAGCAGCCCCTCAGCCCCCCCAGCTCCTCGCCATCTCCCTTGGCTCCCCTAGTCCTCTCAGTGCTGCTGTCCCCTCAGCCTCCCCATGCCCTCAGTGGCCCCTGCTCCATTCAGCCCCACTGACCACCTCAGTCCCAGTGCCACCGGCAGCTCACATTGGTCCTGGGAGGGAGCAGCGGTGCAGCCACAGGGCTCAAACCTGCTGCTGGTCCCACCACCAGCCCACAGGCATCCCTGGCGGAGGCTGCAGGTCCCTGCACCTCAGTGTGGCTGGGCAACCTGTCACCAGCCTGGCCCCACAGAAAAAGGTGACAATCGCAGTAAAGAGGGAGGGGGGAGTGTGTCCAGAGGAGGATGGCACTGAGGGTGGGGGGGAGCTCCTGCTGGGGTGTTTCCAGAGAGGGAACAAAGGGCAGGGCTGGAGGGCTGGGTTTCCCAAAAGGAATGACATCCCACAGTCATGATCTTGAGAAGAGGGTGGTGCTGATCACCCTGACTTCTGCAGGACAACAGTGCCAGGAAGGACTGCCTATCTGCCTCCAGGTACTTACTGAGGGGGAACACACTGGGCATGGGGGAAATGTGGTGCTGGTGAACAGATGATAAATCCTCACTTGATGTATGCAGTGGTGTGCTCTCTGAACTGATGCTTACCACTCATGAAAGCAATTATGATGTTAGAGCAGATGGCTGAAAGTGTCAGCTTGAAGTATACCTGGCAGTTCACAAAACGGGAAAGAAAATGAGTTTAGAAGGAAGCAGAAGAGGAATACAGAACAAATTAGGAATTACAAGTGCCACATTTGCCCTAAAAAACATCAAACATGTGCAGTTCTCACCTCCCCCACTCCAGAATAGACTGAGTAGAGTTAAAATAGGACAGAGAAAATCAGCATCAATGATTGAACTAGCTTCAATGGACGAAATAGTGAGAGAAGTTTCGGGAAGTATCTACCCCTGGAAAACTATGTATTAGACCCCTCAGAATAGAAACCACCTCTTCATTATGTTTCTACAGCACCTAATAGAAGAAGGCCCTCAACCAGTAATTGAAAATGCCAGAAAACACAAACAATGAGTTCTGGTTTTAAATGCTGTATTGGGAACCCTTTGTCCAGGTTACAGTTGCCATTGAAAGGTTTAAATTTTTTTTTATAAGAATATGACACTCAAAAAAATATCGTTCAAGGCACTTTAATTTAAACCTACAGATTTAGGTTACAAAACTTACTGCCTTTCCATCACTGCATTTGCCAAAGTGAAAAGAGACTGCCACCCAGTGGACTACAGCCAAGTACATCAACTGCAAGCCATGACATTCAATACAGAATCATTGAAAATTTTATTCTTAAGAAAGTGCAGTTATTTTTAGGACTTTTTCCTGTTAATAAAATAATGTTTCAAATACACAAATTCACTTGTCATTTTGTCTTGCACCTGAAAAATCAACATTTGCATGAAGGCACCGTACTTATAAAGCTTTTCAGAATTACAAGAAAAAGATAACCTACCAAATCAAGCCTTAACCAGAGAAATAATTAACTGGTGCTAATCACTCAGTTCAGAGGTGGGTTATGTTCTAAACGCAGCCTACGTCATCCTTGGGAAGGTTTAAACAGAATTCACCTACTGCAGTGATGAATAGCATACACAGCTAGTGTAACACCTCTCAAGGTTTGGAATTCATGTGTATTTGTAAAATCCTTCTCCAGTCTTCTTACCCAGCTTCTTTTCTTTTACCAGTTTATTCAGGAGTGGGCTGGGTGCAAAAAGAGGATTGTTGGGCTCTAATGAATGCCATCCTGGGGGAAGAAAAGAAGTGGATGAATTAGTAACAGTTCTGTTTATATGCAAAGATAATATGCAAATATATGCAAAGATCTGCAACTCCTTAGAAAAATATTAAGACGTCAGAAAATTAAAGGAGGTTTGAAACTTAGTCTAGGTTCTCTGAGACCCTTCAATACAACTTCATAAACCACAAACCAGTATTGATGATTATGAGCAAATCTAGAAATTAGTACTTAGGCATCTCTGAACACCTTATAATCTCCATGTCTGAGGAAATGAAACAAAGGCTATGCTGAAAAGAAACTAAAGTGGAAAGAAATTCCAAGTTGAATTTCTACATGCGAAAAACATGGTCAGTTAGAACAATATAGCACTGCCCCACAGTACTGGCTTAAAGCAAAAAAGGTTTCATTGAAGATGCTATTTTGAAAGTGACATTCTGTCTTAGAGAATATTTCAGCTGCTCATTCAAAAAAATTTAACAACCATTAACAACCCATCACCAGAATGTCTTTTTTTGTTATTGTACAGACATTTATCTTAAGTGAAAGGGAGATAGTATACTTGCATCTTTTAAGGGATATACTGGGTTTCCTATTAATTGAGAACAAAAACATGGCCGGCAGGAAAAGGATAGGGAGTTTCTACATTTGTTGCTTTTCATCAGTTTCTTATATCCAGTAAATGTCTCTCTTCCCACTGATTCTTTTCAGTTACATAAAGTTCCACTAATATCACTATTATTTTCCACTGGAACTTGATGAAGTCAGTAAAACCACCACTGTTCTGTCCCCATGTACACAGGGTACAGACATACAGTACAAATGCTGTACTCATACAGCATGCTGAACTGCATTCTCATTCCTTTCTCTTTAACAATTAAAAGGCTATGTAATAAACATTCATTTTAAAGTAATTAAGAGCCAGATTTTCATTAGTACATTCATCTACAATTTAACCAAAAAGGGGAAAACCAGAAGAAAATAAGCATGCAATACCATCTATAATGTATTTACTGGTATCCAACCCAACATAGTCCAGCAATTCAAATGGCCCAATGGGACAACCAGCCCCGAGCTTCAGTGCAACATCAATATCTTCCTTTGATGAATCTCCTAAAGAAAAGATTGACAGTTTGATGAACAGAGAAGATTTCAAATCTACATGGCACCACTTATAAATATTTAATAGGGTGTTATTTCACCCTAGTGCAAGCTATTCACATTTCAGAACTGTTAAAACTGGAGAATAAACCTGAATATCTCTCTCTCAAAAAAAAAGCCCTGCAGGCCTGCTTTCCATTTTTCTAGCTTCCTCTTGCATTTCAATATAGATCATTATGCTACTGGCAACCACACCTACTGTGCTCAACCTATCAGACAGACTGGAGGAAGAATTGGCCACTATGAAGAATCAAGGGCTTCTTTTAGAGGAAACTAAATAGTGAAGTAAGGAAAGATCTCAATTTCAGCTTCATGAGATTAGCATCAGCTTTTGAATGATGCACAGGACAGAGCTACTCTTACTCTACAACAGCCAGAAGGCAAGTGATACTTGGCTGTCGGAGAAGGCAGACATGGAGAGGGGAGCAGTAGCAGTTGAGTAACATGTTTAGTCACAGCAGCTTTCACTGGAGGATATCCATCAGCATCAGAGATGGCAGACAGGAGTGATCTGAAGGAACTGTGCAGATGCAGTTAAATTTGTGAATTCATAAATTATTTTTTAACAATTAATCAAAATTATCAGAAATTTGCTATTTCTACTTTAGTCTGTGCCTATAAAAAAAATACAAATCCTGCATTGACACACTGTCACAGTTAACATTCACCTCATTCTTTTGCTGAGAATGAATATTTTATACTGTAAGGAAAGCAGACGTGCCTCTACTGCTTATCCTATAGAAAGGATGAAGTTAAACAAATTCCAGAGGCACCTGTTGTTCATACCAGTTTCCTAGTATACAGCAAACTTCATAGAAACTTGACTGACTGCTTTTTTGGTTTTCCACTAAGAACAAGAAGTACAGATCACCACACATTTTTATAATACGCCTCCTGTTTAAATTACTGTTCATATATTAAAGGTATTTTGCCTATGCAAAAGCACACATTTAACCCAAGCAGATTTTGTATAAAGAAAGACTCAAGGGCTGACCCACAAAACAGTATTTCACTGCTTAGGGTTGCCAGGAAAAAGACTCAGTTTCATACTAATGTGGATGACAATCTGGCTCAAGTGTCTACTCTGAGAATAAACACAAAGACTATGATAAAGATTTAACTTGATTCAAGGGAAAATATGTATTGGAAGACAGTCACCAGGCTTTTCAAAACACTAACCAGCTTTTAAAATAGATTTCATTAGAGTTAAAAATTGATAAATTAACAAACTTGTAAATAATCATAGTGTTGAACAAAATATAAACAGAATAAAAATGAAATCAAAATATTGTTTTGCTTAGGCAGAAAACAGTCAATTTTAACATACAATCTCAGTGACTGTTTTCTTCTACATTTAACTAAAAGTTCTACTGTCTCCTGAAGTATGCACAATGATACATATCATTTAACAAAGGCACCTCCTTTACACACACTGGAACATCCATACATTTTATTTAAAATGACTTCTTCTAAGAGAATGCCCCCTTGTCTCCATGCCTTTGCCTTTCAAATCACTAAACTTGCTCTTTTCTCCCTTTGAGATGTAATTAAGTATATCTGTTGCTGGATAAACAAGTGTGTTGGTTTATATATTTTTTCTGGAGATCAAACCATCCCTTCCATGTGCTGTAAAAGACATTTTTACTATTTAAAGCATATTTGAAGGAATCCTTATAATGGAGTGCTTTCATCTGTAAGACAGCAGTGATTTCAAGCACTTTAAATAAAAGCAATTATGCTCCATAATTTCCTGTTTATTCACTACATTATTGGCTGGTTTCCTTTTCAAAACCAATTATCAATGCTTTGAAAAATTCAGTGCTGCTTTGAGGATTTGTGATTATTTCTACTTACTTTCAGTATTAATGTAGAAGAGACCAGCAGTGAGATGGGAGTTTGTAAAGAACCTAAGTCTAAAACAGAACACAGAAGACCAACAGGAGGTTTTATAGGGCAATAGTTCAGTACACATCATTTGTATGCACTGTAGTGTGACAGCGAGTATTATATTACTTACCTCACATGATAACTGGTGGCTTATTTCACAAGCCCAATATAAGTGAACTCAGGAGAACTTTGCTAATGGTCCCATTATGGGATTTTCACTTTCATTAACGCCTCTTGTGAGGAGAGAGAGGGAGGCTCCTGATTAGTTGCCAGTGGATATTTTTACCACCTTGCCATCTCCAAAGCAGAAATATTCTACACCACCAGAAATTTACCACACAAGTAACTAGTACCTTCTGACTCCTTATACACTGACATTTCAAAGCAAAGACAAGGGCTTTCCAACAACACATACTGGCTCACATTTGATGTTCACTATTCAATTCTGCCTTTAAGGTCCAAAAGTTTTGAGGGAATCCCAAGGCTTTTCTGAAGGGTATAACATTTAGCAGTGTCATATGTCAACATTCTCTGAAGTCAATATCCCAACAAGTACCTCTCTCAAAAAGTCGAACAGCTTCCATCATATATGGCACCAAGAGTCGGTTTACAATAAACCCTGGAGTATCCTACGAAAAAAAAAGTATTCAGAATAAACAAATAAACATTCCTTACCAGTACTACACTGGAATGCTACATGACAAATTAAACAAGTGGATGAAGACACTTATTGGATCATCAGCTTCTGGTTCTTGTTAAACTGCTATTTTTAATTGATTTATCTGCTCAGATAAAACACAAAATATAAATTTCATATAAACATTCATCATGACTGAGAACAATAAAACTATTACAAGCCCCACTCAATTAATCTTAAAACAATTTAATGCGGCCAGTTGGCAAATGCTTTGTATTTAAAAAAATTCTGCTGATACAGTTTCCTGAAGGACTAAAAGAGAAGTTCTTCCCTAGCAGGTTTTTTTGTGTGTCCACTACCAGAAACACTGCTGGCTAAATAGTTTGCTTATCCCCAATTGCTCCCTGGTAAACAATGCTTATGAAAGTTAGGATCACTTCAATAACAAACACCAATGGTATCCATGAAAAGATGGATGTATCAGAAGATAACAAACTGCTACAAAACTTCTTTTGCACAAGCTTTAATCAAAATAAAAAATACAAAAAGATCCATAAATATTATTTCCTATACTACTACTGTTTCAGATGTTTACTGTTCATTCCATTTTATTTTAATATTGAATCAAGAGAATCCCAAACAACTTTTCTCCTACAAACAGGAATTAAAAAAAAAAAAAAAAGAAGAAAAAATAAAAGGGTCAGACATGGAGAATTCATTATCCTCTACCCAAGCTAATTTATAGCAACAATTCATTATATATTCTGCATATTACATACTGCAAAGCCCTGACAGAAACAGGAAAAAGTCAACTAAGGTCACAGAGCAATTCAGCAGAACAGACAGAATTAGAGTCAAGCATCCAGATGCTGAATTACTCGTAACTATCAGATTGCAGGCCCTTCTTTTTATGGCCAAATGTCTCCTAGGCGCTGTGAAACTCTAGGCAAGAGCTTGCATAAAGCTATCCAGACCACAGCTTAATGAATTTGGGAAAAGTGTGCTTAGGAAGTAGGGTGTTCCTCTAGAGAAAAAAAAAACTAAGCAAAGCTGTGAAGCAATGAAGATTAATATGGGTCTAGTTACCGCAGTCTTAAGAAAAACTTGCAATGAGCATACACCATGGAGGATTCCTTCAACTGCTTCACAGTACAAGAGGCAGCAGTCTTGTCTCTAGTATGGCTAAAGATGAGCTCCTGCTTAGGTTCTCCAGTCCAGGCTTCTGCAGGACTGGAAAAGGAAAACCAAAAACTAAACCCTGATACATGTGAGATTTGCTGCTCTAAACAAGACATCTAGAGTCACTCTACTTTGAGAAATTTGTGGTAAATGTGGGTGTCTTCTTTGTCAAAATGCTTTTAATAGGGAAGAAAAACTGGACAAAAAGTAGCCTGGAAATTCTTGAAATGCTCTTACAGCTACTAAAACCTAGCACCTTAAAATTAACAGTTTTCAAGGACAGACCTTCTGGACACTATACAATAAAAATATATTCACCTTACAACTGACAGGACTCTTTCCTACTGCTTTACTGAAATCCATAAGTGATTCAAAAGTCTTTTGGCTGGTCATTGGAGTCTTGATGACCTGGACAGAAGGAAGGTAGTGAGAGTGTAAGCACATTTATGTAGAATCTCTCTCATTTCCCAGTACGATTAAACTGTAATCCAGGACACTATGTCAAAAATTCACAAAACATTTGTTTCGCAGAAAACAATTTCAGTGGATACATATGTAACAGACACAGAAATCTATTTTAAAGATAGATGCAGCATTTTGCACATTTTGAAATGATATCGTTCTTTAAAATACTTTCCCACTCAGCCAGTATGGATGGTTAAAGGGACCATCCTTTGGAATCACATTTAGAGATCAGAGTATAACATAACAACTTTTAAAGCTACACATAGTCTCTGTTGCCTTGGAAATCATGACAGCATCACTCTAGAGAAGCATGTTAACAGACATAGTTCCTGATATAAAGGGTTGTAACATCTACTCTGTCTCCAGTGTTAACACAACACAGTCATTTAATTCTAAATGAAATTTAAAATCTATCTTTCAAATTTGTGAAAGCCTCTTAGCTTGAGCAGTACGTTTTCAAGCTGATTTTCTATGTAACTGAGTCTTCTGTCACATGTAGTATTTTCTATACTTCACTGGAGTTGGGATGCATTAAGCCATTTATTAGAGAACTTACCCCACCCCACCCCACAAAAAATTAAAAAAAAAAAAGAAGAAAGAAAAAAATTACTTGCAGAAGCTGAACTGCTTGTGATCTGGTTGTGATATGTGTGTTGACAACTGCTATGTAAGACTCCAAGGCACTGCAGATTTGTGACCCCTGAAGGACAGTTTCCATGACAGATGACTGGCAATTTCAGTAATATAGTTTTGGTGATTCTCTTGATTTTCCCCTCAACTGTTTACATAGAAAATATTGTTCTACAGTGTTTGTCAGTTCCAATTCTGATTTATATCAGTAGATCTGAAACAAAACCAATGCCTGAAAAAAATTATTTTTTTACTAATATTGGCACCTTTCAAGATCAAGTCACTAAAGTATCGCTTCTGTGTTTCAAAGTTCTTCAAAGATTACTCATCAACTGGAGTGACTCTGGGGTAGAACAGGTGAAAAACCCCACAAAATATAAAGACTGACCACGGCAGTCAGACAGGGTTTGCTCCATTTTCTTTTTTACAAATGATGATAGGTATCTTCTATTTTTTCAAATCTCACAGAAGCTTAGTTTAGATTTCTAAAGACTACAATTTGTTTTAGGCTTGAGACAAGGCATAATACATATCATCTATGGATAGAAATTACTGACATGTTGTTCTAGCACAGAAATCAATAATATGTTGAAATCAATGTTAGCCTGAAGAATTATGCTAAAGATTTCTATTATCTCTGACAACACGCACGAAGTTCCTCCCTTTTCTTCTTACATTTCCCCAGAGCATTTAGTCAGAATATACAAGATGCAATATTAAACTAAAAAAGAAATAAAAATAAAAATGCATGGGGGTACAGAAGTTAGTGAGGGAGAATTTGCAAGCATCTAAGCCCTCATCAGACAACCATACTCCAAATCAAATTTGTTCACTTCAGCCAAAAAGTTCAAACATTTCAAAAGGGGAAGAGAGAGAATGAATGATACATTCAAAGACATAGAGCAAGCAACTGCATAATATGTATTTTAATGGGAAACAAGCAAAAAATATCATAAAGATAATCTCAGGAGTTCGAAAGGCAGGCACAACATATTTGAAGTGCTTGTCACCAAAGCAATACTAGAACTAATCACTCACAGGACAGAGAAAAAGAATTTACAGCTTTTAAGGGCACAAAGAACATGAAGCTTTAGGGCAGAGTGGTCAAAAGGCAAAGTTTATTTTCACTTACTTAAGAGTTTATAAATTCTAGCTGATGAAGATCAGCCATAATGTGGGAAGGTGAGAAAAAGGAGAGATCTGTCATTTTTTCTGCAATGTGACCTTTACTTTGGACAACTAGCTAAACTCTTGTATCAGATTATTTCTTATTCTACCCTGCATCGCAATATTATTAGATGATGTAGCCAAAGAGAGTATGTTTAGAAAAGACGGCTGAAGAGTTACATAAAAACTTCTTTTTACACTTCCTTAAAGGCTATGAAATACTGCAATACTTCAGACAAATCATCTGGAACACTGAAACAAACATAACTGACTTTGTTTCAAAAGTCACAAGGCAGTAAGATTTCATCTCATGTTATTTTCTACCCATGTCTATACTGGTAACAATCAAATTCCTCTGTCAGTCATTGGATGATTTTGTTTAAGCTGTCAGTAGTTCTTGTTAATCAGCTTGTCTGCATGCCTGAAATGATCACTATAAACAGCACCTCTGTTGGTAGTTCAGTGAACTTCAGAGCCTCAAGAATGAAGGAGTTACCTCTGTTTCTTCAACCTGCCCCTCAACAGAGACTGCACCATCCTCTTATCACTAAAGGTAGCTTATTCCATACCAGAAGAGCTGTGAACTGGTATTTATTCTTTCATCTAACTAAAACCTCAGTGATGACAATTGCACTGCTGTGCTACAGTGGGTATTATGATGATGTTGTAAGACACTTACCTCCACAAGCTTCATCACAGGCACAGGATTGAAGAAATGGAGACCACCAAATCGGTCCTGCCTGGTGGTTGAGTTAGCCAACTGCGTGATTTGCAAGGATGAAGTGTTGCTTGTAAATATTGTATGCCTGGAAAAAAGAAATATATGGACTGCACAAATAACAGCTATTTTCCTGACAGCAGGAGATTGGTGCGCTAAAGATAAATAAACATCCATTGACCATCCATCCACAGAATTCTCAGAAATATCCCTGCAGATTACCACAGTCCTTTTGCTGAGGTATAAGTACAGCAATGACTAAATAACTACTGGAAGGGCTGTGTGAGCTTCTGACTCTCAAATAAGTATGTTGAATACTTATATTAGGTGATGGAAAAGATGACCCTGCAAGTAGAAAATTTTTGGTAACTCCCCAAATCTATTCCAGGTAATTCCTTCAAGCAACCCTGGAACCCTAATGATATTTTTTATTGTCATTTACACATCTACGGAAACCAAATCATTTGCCGTGCTAAAAATGCACTTTGGAGCCTTAAGAAAATCTTTAATCTGGGTTTTTTTGGTAATAATCAATGGTAAATGTGATGAGCAAACCTACCACCAGAGCAAAGAGCTGATGGAAAAGAACAGAGAAAAGATAAAAACTACCATGCACAGGACACTGCAAAGGATATACAAAATCAAAAGGATTTTATGACACATATGAAGTCTTTTTACAGACATAAACCACATTTACTAATTGCAATTTATAATGGTTTGTTGTTTGTTTTTTTTTTCCCCAGAAATACCTCAGAACTTCAACAGTCCTGCTATACTGACACCACACATAAAACTTACAGAAATGGCTTTTCCTTCAAACTACAAAACCCAGAAACTAAATTAGAGATGAAACCCTACCTTCCATTCTGGGCTGTATCCTACTGACCTTTCAAAACATTATCCTACTCGGCTCATCAAATGTTAATCTGTATTGGTATTTTGCTTATATTTCACTAGGATATACCTCAGTTTCAAAACAAAGCTTTCAGAAAAGTTACATCCAAGTCGTGGGGACATCTTATAGTGGCATTAAAAGAAAACATTGGGGATAAAAACCCCTTACACTGATTTCCATTTTTTATTATGTTTTCTCAGTTTTCGAGAATTTGTTAGGGAGAAGGAAATAAAAAAA
Organism: Aegotheles bennettii; assembly: GCA_013398125.1. Classification (NCBI taxonomy): domain Eukaryota; kingdom Metazoa; phylum Chordata; class Aves; order Caprimulgiformes; family Aegothelidae; genus Aegotheles; species Aegotheles bennettii. The sequence goes on from VZRW01014272.1 coordinate 17,003, forward strand.
ATCCTGAAAATACCTGTTTACACTTCTTACTTCTTTTGTTATTTTCCCCAGCATAAGTGGGCCTATTGTTCTGAGGTAGGGTACTAAAAAAGAATATTCTACATTTCATAGTTTTGACCTTGCAAATTCAATGCATCTAAAAGACACTTGTCTTCACTGAAAATCTGCCACTGCATAAAAAGAATTCCAATACTCACACAAAAATTAAGCACACTGATTTGTGAGATGTAATCATTGCTAGGTTTATATCTGGATTCACTTAAAAGTAAGAGATTTTACCTCAGCATCACTTCTGCAGGTGAATACTGTGGCCTCACACAACACAAAAGCCTTGGGAAAAAAAAGCATTAAATTTGTGTTGTGTACAAGGACATTTTATTTACACTTTCTGCTCTGACCAACCAATTGATTTAAATTGAGTTTAAAAAAAATTACATGCCTCTGTGACTTAGAATTACATAATATATGCTTCAAGTGATAGCAGAGTTGGAAGGCTTTTGAACACAACAATACTAGTGAAGCCCTGGTGATATTTTTTCAGGCACCAGTGTGCTTTCACCAGTGTGCCACGTAGTGTATCAGGGGAAGACATTAAAAATAGAGTCAAACACAAGAGAAACATACCATTTGAATAAAACTGACTCTTACAGTCCAGCTCTTACACAGTGAATACTGAACAACACTTCTTTTGTAACAGTCCTATGACACACTGATTCTAACACATTGAACAGCTGAAAACCACTGGCTAGTTCCTAGCTGAGTTTCCACATCTAAAGATAAATCCTAGACCAAGAGATGTCGATGGGCACTCCCACCACCTAGAAATAAACAGAAAGAAAGCAGGGAAGAGTTCTAAAAGAGAATACTCCAAAATTATTTTGTCATGTGCATTATTATGCTGTTTGGAAAAGTGCTGCAGTGTTTAAATACCTAAAAGCCACAAAGAATGTGGGGACATTCTACAAAAACCCTAGCCTGACCTTTCTAAAACGGAAACATGAGATTGTCTCAGTTCAAGAAAAGAAAAAAAGAACTGAAGAGTGGATAGCAATTGTCTGCTCTCAAGATGATGACTGTGTAACACAGTAATGATTACCAAATTAGGAAGATGAGTATAACACAGAGGGGAATATAACATAAACAAACAATTTTGCAAAGCTCTAAGAACATAAACTAGCATGCTCTCAGACAGATGGCATCCAAAGAACAGCACTCACCATTTCACCTGAACAGTTACCTAAATGAGGAATACCCCGAGTTCCCAATGCTCTCTGGGGTTGCCCAACTCTACTGGCTCATTACATTTTCTCTGAGAACTTAAAGAGAAATTCACTCCCCACCCCTGAATAAAACTTCTCTCAATACAGAATAGCTTTCCCATCCCCCTCAAATTATAGATCCACCTTCAGAGGAATTATAGTTCTTTTATAGAGAAAAAGGAAGGAGAATTAAGTTAACTGTGTTTTGTTTTTTTAATGCAACACTTTGGTTTTGTGCTGTCCCCAGTCTTATCTTCATTGAAGAGGTCATCATAGGGCAAAAATGGGAGATGGACATATTGCTGTTGCAGCTGAGGAAACACATGAGACATGGGATGCCGTACAAAAGAAAAAATGCAGTACAAAAGAAAAATGCAATGTTTCACACAGTTTATGTTTTAAAGGCATAATTCATTATATTGTCTCAGCAACTGTAATATGTAGCCCCTTATGTTTCAATCAGCTACCCCCGCAGTAAGTCCTGAGATTTGAATCAAGACAAGCTCTCCCTCCTCAGAAGCCCGGTCTTTCATGATCTCTGCCTATAACATACATTTCGCAGTGCCATCAATGCCTAGGCCTCACAGAAGCAAAGCTTCTCCTGAGACTCAAGGATATCTTGAAACAAATCTTATCTTTGTTACCAATTAACCACAAGTCCACCCCCTCCATTAAGCTGTGTAACAGTCCATATAATAGATTATGAAGCGCTGAATCTTAGTGAAGGCTCTAGGACACCTGCACTGACAGGGAGAGCTTTCCATTCCACCATAGTGTTGCGTAGCATGAATAAAGCCTACCGCGACCATCTAACACACAGAAAAACACTCACTAAACATTTCTGCCTTTCCCCACCCTACTCACAGGATCTGCAACTCTATACTCCTCACTTAACTACAAATTACCCTTTGTATCTAAATAGATAATATGTTAAACATTTGGCTACTAAGTTTCACTATTTTATTAGCTTTTCTTTCTTCTCATCTAGACTTTCTACACTGCAACCTGTAGTTTTCACCACTCACTTCCTTTTTCTTTATCCTACATGTAAGATACCTGTATGTTTATCATAATTTCCAGTTCTCCTCTTAAAGAGGAAGGCTTCTTGTCTAGTGTCATTTTTCTCTACCCTGCAAAATCATGCCTTCTGCCACAGGAAGGAGCTTATATGAACAACTCCCAGTATCCTTTAACACTCTGTAATGTAAAATTTGATGTTTCCAGGCAGCTACGCTTATATACAGCTCAGTCTTACAAAAAGTAGCTTCGAGTGTGCCAAATATACAGATTATTAAATGAGGCTCCAAGTCGCTGTGACCACCTTTCCTTGCTGACTGGTTCTAGAGTTTGCCATTTAGTACATTCTAATTTGCTTATTAGCTTTCTCTGCTGAATATGGACTCGGGTAACCAATGGTCTGTTTTCACAAAATAAGCATAATCTTATCATGACAAGGTACCCTGATAATTACCAAAGGCAACTACTTACTTTTGTCTGTCAGACTAAGGGTAACAAGTTACCCTGTGCTCAGTGCACGGCTGTTTGTGATCATTTATTGTTTTCAGAAGTACAAGGTAATTTTTATTACCAACCATATGAAATAGCCTGAAAATCTTCCCAGGCTGAAGTCCGCTAAGTCATCTGTTCTCCCTTGACATTATATTCAGGCCGCAGCTTGCCTAGTTCTTTAGTTAGACAGTTTAGAGTATCTCTTAGCCAACACTCCCAGATTTACCTGTACTGGTTAAAACCTCAGCCTGCAGGCAGTCAAGGTCTTGTGATCCTGCATCATCCATTACAAGGATGAAGCTCTGAGACTGCACGCCCAGCTTAACAGCATTTTTGGGTTTGGATACAATTCAACAGTAACTTCCAACAGTTACCAAATATAGTTCAAAGAAAGTTTCAGGACTGTAAGTAACTGAGTGAACGCTAAGATATTATTTACACTTTTACCTCATGCACAATAACCAGAAACAAACTATTTCCAAACTCTTGTAGTACAAAGTAAATCTAAGCCACTGTTGAGCTGGCTGTGACTTATGGCTAAGATTCTTAAAACTTTTTCATGCCAGGCAAGCTGAAAACAAATACTTTATCATGCCAATTCCACATTTAAATATGGGAACACGTACATGAACAATACCCCATGTGTACCAGAACAAGCTTATTCTACTATTGTGCATTTGCATTTAGATTTGAACTTGCTGAGTAGATGGACAAAATTTATGACTAACCATGCCCAGAAACTCATCAGATGAAGCAATGTAACAAGTAAATAAACCTAGCGAATACCCCTCAAAGCATTTGTAACATACGCACCTGGCACAACAACTAGTCCATACTACTTGTCAATCTGGAGTTAGTTTAATGGAGAAAAACTCCTGTTTTTTAAAAAAGCAGCTAAAGAAAATGCACAACTAAGGGTGTAAGAATAAAAACAGAAGATACAAAGGTCTAAGTTTAAAAATGTAACAGGAAAAATACACATACTCTGGAGCAAACTTATCCAGCCTCTTGAAGAGTTCATTTTTAATTTCCTGGTTCTCCACAATGGCTTCTATCACCAGATCCGTGCTGTGGACCACTGCTACTGCATCTGTGCTTGTTGTGAGGTTCTTTAAGGTCTTCTCAATGAACCTAGTACCAGCCTGAAACATTTCCAAGAAGTTGCCAGGTCTATTTACAATGATTCAATTTATTCTTACATGAAAATCCCCTTAGGTGCTCGGAAGGCTTTTTGAGCCCTCAAAAATTCAGGCAATCTGCCACATTTCCAAATCAGTGAGAAAGTTCTAAGTATGTACACATACTATGTTTTCATTGACAAAATTTTCCTAGCCAATCAAATCTGCTTTGAAGCAAATAGGAGACCTCTGAATTCACTCTTTTAGAAAGACTATTTTCTGCAGTCCAACCTTCAGCGTGAGAGTATGAGTGAGTAACTGGTTGGCCAATCAGTAGTTTCTGAGACAACATGAACTTGCCCTCCATAAAGAGGAACTTTTCAACTTTTGCATTGCTTTCTTTCAGTGATTATCTGGTTTCACTCCTATTAACATATATGTGCTAGTTCATGAATAATTCATGAAAATGCCTACACTTACTATAGTTTCAGAGCAAACATGGGGAAAAAATATTCTGCTTTCTGACTAGTAAATATGCCAATCACTGACATAGTTTGTGAGGACAGAACTGCAAGTCTTTCAACCAAGGGTTGTACAACCAAGTAGTAAAAGTAAAAACATACCTGCGTGGCAGAATATAATGTCATATATAAAGGCCATGAATCATGTGGACAATTTTCTTTTGGATTAAAAGACTCCCTGTAAGTATGTATGTACGCTCTGGTTACGCTGGCACTACTATGTTTTTCTTCTGTACTCCCTCAGGCAAACAAACTCTTTTTCCTTTCCTTTGTCTGCTCATCATTTGTGCTGGCAATCATCAACAGTAGTATATTATATATATGTTAATATGTATCAAGAAAAGAACTGAATCTGCTGTGGAATTTAGAGACACAACAATAGCAACAAATAACCCTTAGGTTCTAAATTTAAATGTATCAACTGATCCACATTGACTTGCTGTATGTAAGTCTTACTCAGTAATGTAAATGCAAAGTATCCTACACCTGTAATTCATGTTACTCAAGGGTAGTTACACTTGCACTCTCATTTTCTTTGCAGTAATCCTGTGCCCAAGTCTTGGGGAAAAAGAAACAAAACAAACAAACCAACAAAAGATTTCTTAGTCTTACTAAGTCCTTATTAGGACAATCTTGTTACTATTCGCTTTTGGACAAAAAGGGTGCATTCCCAGCTCAATGATAGCTTGCTACTAAGTCACAATAAACAATTTGGCATCATGTCACATTAGCAACCTGTTTTAAAAGGTTGCAAAGTTGTTTTAAATCTTATCTCAAGGCTGAAGTCTACAAAGAAAAGAAGATAAGGTAAGACATCTTCCAACCTCCCTGAATCAAAAAAAGAAATCCAAGTTCTACAGCACACTGGAAAAAGTTTTCTTTTTAAGACAGTACATTAACATACTCTATAATTCATAACTGTAGACAATACTAGAACTTCAGTATGGTAGTTTTATTCTCTTAAGTTTTCCTAAGGGAATAAAGAAGATGTAACCTCAGGCTTATCCACAAACAACTTCTTTGTCACCCTCTTCAAACTCTCTTCAATTCCTTTTGTAGACTTTTTTAGGATTTCATCTGACTGGTCTACTAACACCACAGTGTGACCACTGGCTGCTGCAACCTGAAAGTTAAAAAAAAACAAGAAACAACATCAATATCATAAAACAACCGACCATACTGATTTGTGTTGGGGCAGGCAATGAATTAGGCAAAAGACAGCTAAAGAACATTGAATGAAAACTTACCTGCTTTACTAGAAAAACCATAAAAACCTGCACGAAGTCTGGGCAGAGGGGAAGGAATAATGGTCTCAAACAACCTGAGGAAAAAGAAATCCATTTCTCTCCCAAGCTGCCTGCAGAATGCTACCTGAGCCTGAAGACAGCTGAATTCTGCAGCTATGGCTAGAGATTAAACAGATGTCTTGAAAAGAGCAAGTGGCTTAGCTGTGATACTTGGACCTTGCAAGGAAAAACAGCTGTGGAGACCAAAACTGGAATGCTGGCAGGGTGAGCTGGTGGCGTAAGGGATGCCTAACCCTGTGTTCCCAGGATGTAGTATAACACAACTCTGCTGTTAGGCCATGAGCATGTCCCTGCAACAACAGGAAGGTGACAGTGAAGCTGAAAGTAGCAGTGAAATGTTTGTCACTCTAGGACTCTGCACAGACCTGAATGGCCCGCAAACTCTCCCTACTACGTACTTGGTACAAACACTGGCTCAGCTACAGGCAGCACTACTGAGTTGCCTTTTTTTGGATGGTATTCAATTAATTTCAAACATATAATGTCACTCTCACATTGCAATAGCCTATTAGAAATCAGCTATTCATTATCTGCTACTTCACTGTTCATTAATTTGTGTTTGTCTTGTTAGTTAGCAACCACCTATCTTCATTTTCAGAATTCTCGAACTAACAGAATTGTAAAATAATAACTGTGGAAAACAGATGCTAAAACACATTTTCACTGATTGCTTTTAAAGTCACACAACTTAGGAGCTTCCCTTTTGCAAACTTCTACCTTACATCTAACCTTGCACCTGGAGACTAAAGATTTTCCTGTGCTCACAAGACCCACTCCAACAAAGCCAGCTGAAATGAAAACTATAGATATCTCCTAAAGAAAAGCATGTTGCTATTCTCATCCAAGTTGTCTCACCAATCCAGCAAATACTGCTTCTGAACAGCAGCAGTATAGCTTTAGCAAGGTCTCAGTCTGCTCGTGGACATTTCTTAATCCATCTTTATTTTTTGTTTTTATTTTCACTACAGCCATTTCATAAAAACAACTGAGTCATAAAAAACATTTAAACCAAGCCTAGAGTTGCACTCCTTACACTTCATCTGTTGCTGATCGTTTGCTATGGCAAAGCAAGACCCTCCACTCTTCAGAAGAAAAATCAATAACAAGCACGTTTATAAGAGATGCTGCACTGATTGACATTTACAATTGTAAATGTAAATTTAAATTTAAAGTGGTGTTCACTGACCAGCTAGAAAAAAAAATCCTAGAAAAATCCTTCTCCCAGCTCATTCTTATATTTACATGGACAGGAAAGAAGAAAAATAGCAAAAGGTCATACTTGCAATTCAAACACATGCTTGCTCAGACTCAACTACCTAATGATCTTAAGAATACTAAGAAACACAAGAGTGCTGGGAAGTCAATTAATGCTTTTCTCATACAGAAGTGCTTTTCACACGGCAGAATCAGAAATTGTAAACTCCTTGCTTTCAGCCATACATTTTAGCAGAGGTTAGCATCTTCTGACAGTAGGAGAAAGCGAGGAAAGAGGGAAGACAATTTCTTAAATGTTCTAAAAGGGAGGAAAAGCTTTATTAATAGGGTGTCAAGGAGACACCACTCAGTGTTACAATCATCTCTGCTTTGAGAGAATTTTGGATTGAAAAATTAGACGCAAAGGGTCAGCAAAACAATCCTTGGTCCTTAACAGTGGTAGAAGACCACAAGCCCTGTTACTGCCAAATACCAGACATGTTTCTTTTGACAAGACGCTCTCTGAAAATGTGCAGTCTAACAGAATATGCAGATCAGTTCACTTTCCCTACAGAATCATAACCTTTTGCATAGTGTTCTTCTTCTTCAAACATGAGAAAAGCTTTCTTCAAAGTTCTTTGATGGATTCTTCAGTGGAAACCTCAAGCTCTAGTATCAAAGTGTTTTTGCCAGTCAAGTTAATAAACAATTAGCTAACTCCTTAGCCAAAAAAAACCCCAGCACCCCTGTATTTCTCCTGCTAGAGGTTTGTCAGGAATGTGAGAAATCTTCATTTCTGAGAAGGAAACTCATTAATTCGTTAGAATGGAGAGCTGCTATTTATCAATTCCAGTCTCCCTGTCAGTTTCAACCTGGGGATGCCTGCATGCTCCAGTTACTCTTTGGGAAGCTTGTGAACACCCTGGTACCTTGGGCAACAGACTCTTATTGTGAAATAAGTAAATATCTAAATCTTAAATCACTGACAGGACTGTTCAGTCTTCTGTCCCAATGCTATCTAGTTAAAAATGAACTTGAAATCCAAAGGCCTAAGATTAAACACTAGGAAATAATATTAATCACTTCATAATTCTGCAGATGATTGACAGCTAATTTTAGCTGCTGCATTCTACTTCAGTAACTTGTCAAATGTCACCTGATCTGCTCCTTTGGCAAGTTAGAAGCAGCTTCTTTCTTGGACCAACATTTTCCAAATATTGTTATGCACTGTCTAGTTTATAAGTAGTCTACACATTGTAAAACATTGACCTCGGCTCTTCTTGCCTACCCATCTGACCTGAAGTTGTGTGGATTAGCAAGAGAACAAAAAGTTACAAAGTTGAGCAACCGGACAGCAGCGGTGAAGCAATACTTTCTACTCCTCCGCAGCAGTAAAACCAAAATTCGCGGTAGTGTGCCAACACGGCTGGCTGGGTGCATCTCTCCTCGGGGTGTGATGAACACGCGCTGCCCAGGCTCGCTCCCCGGGTGTGCCTAGCACCGGTCAGGCCGTGCTGCACCAGGCAGGCCTGTCTGGCATGGCACGGCCGAGAATATGCCCCTCCAGTGCCAGAACAGCTGCTGCTTCTCACACGAACACAGGCTGCAAAAAGCACGGCACAAACTATAATGTATTCAGAGAAGTTTCTTTTTGTTTTTTAAATATTGCTCCTGCCTTGCAGCTCGGAGCGAACGCTCAAGCGGCGACTCGTCTCGTCTAAGATGGCAAGGCCGGGCCACCAACTAGCACCAACACGTGATGCTCCTCCACGGGACCGGAGCGGAGACCGACCGCTTCGCCTGCGCTCTCCCCTTATGGCCCGGGCTCAGGATAGAGCGCTGCCTCGGAGCTGGGCTCAACTTTAAATAAAAAAAACATCAGTGGAAAGCAAGAGGAGAAGGGGACGCGAGGAGCAGCAGCGCGCGGCGGCGACGTTCCCCCTGCCGCCTCAGCCCGCGAAGGGGCCTCCACTCGCCAGCAGAGCACGAACCGCAACCGCTGCCAGCAGCCTTCAGAGGAGCCGAACGCCTGCCTCATCCGACCGGCCCGCGACAAGGCGAGCCGCAGCTCCGAAGGAGGCGCGAAAGGAGCTCTCACGCAGCACGCGCCGAGTACCGGTCGCCCAACGGCCGTAATGGCGCCGCCGTCTCCCCTCACCGCCGCCCGGCCGGGCCGGGCCGCGCTCACCTGGGCGATGCCGGCGCCCATGAGGCCGCCGCCGATTACCGTCACATGCTTGACGACCAGCTTCTTGGCGGCCGCCGTGGCGGTGGAGGCGGTGCGCACGAAGTGCCGGGTGGCGAAGGCCATAGCGAAAGCAGTCGCCGAGCAGCGCAGAGTGAGAAGCTACGGCGCAGGACCGAGCTGGGCGGGGCGAGTACCGCGCTCCGCCCCGGGGGTCGGTGAGGCGGCTGTCCCCGGGCCTAGCTGCCTGCGGCAGGGAGAAACGCCTTGAATCTTTCTCCTTGGCTGCTTTTGATTCCTGGAGAGGACTCAGGTAGCAGCAGCGAGGTCAGCACAAGAGAAACTGCCGCAAGCGGTGAAAATGCCCTGCGAACCCCTGGCTGGCGTTTGGCCTAAGGCAGGCCCGATGCAGAGGCTCCTGTAATGTCTGCCCTTTGCAGCAGAGGTCACAGCATTGCCTCCAGAAGTTCGCGTTTCCATTGTAGCAGCTCACGTTAGAAGCACTCTGTAATAAGAGCATTTCCAAACTGGAATGGGGATTTCATTTTCAAGCTAGCACAAGCTATATAATAGACCAAAAAAATGAAATCCCTCCTTTATAAATACTAGTGGCTGAATCATATTAGATGCAGACCACCATCATTTTCGATCTAATTCCTTTATCACCAGAATGACTGGCACTTCAAGTCAGCAAAAGTGGCAGATGACAACACAACAATTATGGTGTATTCCACTTGAGTCCACATTGGGGTAAACATTAAGCAACTTGTTTTTTTCAATCAAGAGAAGCAGCGTATTGCCATATCTCTGCACTTTGTACCAAAGTGCAATGCAAAAAATTCCGCCTTTCCTCACTCAGCTTCATCTGACAGCACGTTAGTCAGGAGCAGTAAGTGGCTGCTGGAAAGAGTTCTACCCAGAGATTCAGAGTTACTGTTCCTTGTGTATACAAATTACAGCTGAGCAGATAATTAATAAAATTCCCTAAAAAATAACGTCATGTCAAGTTACCTGCAAGATAACTCCAGGGTGTAAAACACAGGAACGCCACATACAGCTTGTTGCTTTCCAGTGCCCAGCTCTCAGTACAGGCCAGTACCCTCCCTACAAGTGCTTTGGTTGTCTCCTGCTCCGCCCTCCCCTTCTGCGTGCTAGGATCTCCTGCCTCTCACTGGACACACTCCAGGCCAGAGGCCCCGGTTCTCAGCCCCTAACCCCAGGCTTTCCCTGGGCACCCCTTTCCCTCTCTGCTCTCTGACCCCCTCTATGCCAGTAGTACAACAAAACTACACCTCCACTCTGCCCGCGGTTTTGTTTCCTACCTCATTCCTCAGATTGTGCATATCCTCCTCATGGCAACTCACTCACCCTTTTATCTTCCTCTACCCTCCCCTTTTATTCCAAGTAACTGTTTTTGTTCATTCTCTCAATGCAGTTGTAGACATACCTTTCTATCATTTGATCATAACATGCCTGGCATTGTATTTTCCCAGTATCACTTTATTCCCCCACCTCCTTCACTCATCCAAAAATTTTGTAGCATCTTCTCACTCAGAAGCTTTCTTTGTAAGATGTAAAACACCACAAGCTTAGTCAACAAGTGGAACTCATTAAAATTACTATGCAAAGCTGTCAAACACTTATTTGGGAATTACTTTATTAAAAATAAAATTACAATGAAGCAAACCCTGAGGTAATTTTTAGAAATAAAGACATTTTCAGCACTCAGAAATAGCCATAAACACACATTTTTCAATAAGGCATTTGAGATGCTTCCTCTGCTAAAAAAAGGGAGGAGAAGGATACATTTACAAATACAAACCAGATCTGCCACCACTTTACTTACAGTTTACCAAAGATGGCAACACATTTTTAAAACCACAAACATTTTGTTGCTTTTATGCTATTGTTTAGCTACTTTCATGGCATCCTGAGAAAATTTCATCTGGAAGGCATGAAAGGCAGGTCTTTATTGTCATTTGCACCAGCATCTTGCACTCCTGCAGACATTAACAAGGCTGTACCTTCACATCAGTATTTTTAGCTTGTTGTACTATGCAGCATTTGATTATAGGTATCATCAAAAACCACATCTTAAAGTACTATTTGTAGAAGAATAATTTTCAAAGGATAGTTTTCAGAGGTGACGTTTTAAACTAATCCCAGCAGGCAAAATGAGCAGAAATGTATACAATTCCACCTAATAGGGAATTATGTGAATTGTGTCTTCTTTGGAATCTGTAAAAAAACCCAAACACTAAAGTGCTTTTCAAATGTGTCCTCGTTGATTAAAAGGACAGGTATTTTATACAAGTGATCAGTTGCACACCAACATCATCATGTTGCTTAAAGAGGAATCTCTACAGAAAGATAAATATTATTAGAACTTAACTCTAGCTTTGCAACTAAGCATATATAATTTTAAGAATTTCCAGACAAAAATCCCAACTGTACATAATTCATTTATTCATTGGAAAAATACACAGTTAAAGAAATAAATTATTAATCAAATACTGTCAGCTTTTAGTGCAAGTTTACTAGCACTAATACTAAACTCAGCTTTATTGTGCCATGGGGTTTTCCAAAATGTCATACAAATTAAAAAATGAACATGAGCATGGGCACCTAATAAAGTTGTAAGTTAGCCTATGTGAGAACTGGAAGTTCTCACACAAACAGTGGGGTACCTGACCAACCAAATATATCATCCAGAAATTAAGCCACTCTGTTATTCAAAACAGCTAACAGAAAACCTTAATTTAAATCCAAAACTATCTTACAGTCTTTGCTAAGCATTACCTGGCTTTTAAAACTTCAAGGTAAAAAGTGACAGAAACAGTTTAATTTAAAGCTTAAGAGTTGACACTTCTTTTACAATTTAGGTTTAGTTTCTGTTACATAACACCCAATTCCACTTTACAGTCAAATTCACATTCCAGTCTTGTAAACTTGACATTAGTAGGACTGCTCATGTTTTTTACATCTCCAAGAGGACTACATATGTACTTATTTCATCTCATGTGAAATTCTGCTACATCAAAAGGTGTATAAAGAGATTTAAGGATGATTAAGAACAATTATTTAAAAGATCACTTTCAATGTTTGAGAGATCTTTCAAATAAAAGACAAAATTGAGTGCCCCCTTCCAAAATACCTAAGAACAGGTTTCCCTGGCAATTGGTTTGATAGTGGCAAAAAGCACTAAAATTTCACATGTGAAAAGAGTAAGGTATGGATAACACTAATATTATATGAACTACAGATATTTTTACTCCATATGGAAGGTAACAAAGAGAAAACCTTTATACTCAAACCTCAGATTTGCCAGATTCCTCATATTCTATGCCTAAATGTGTAAGACCTAAATCTCTAGTGCCGTATCGATGTCATATTTGAAAACTCTAGTTGCCAAAGCCAGACTGTGGCAGTACTGACATCAGTGCCTGTAAATTAAAAACCTGAGTGCAAGCCCCAGCTTCAGGACTAAGCACATAAGAGTACTCCCCAATGAGTGCTGGTCTCACTGTTGGTCTTACCCAGGCTGCAGCCACTGCTGATGTGGGGAAAACAGCAAATGCAAAGTGGCAGCACAGATGTTGTCTTGAATATCTGCTTGGCACCAGAGAGAACAGACTTCTGTTTCTTCCTAGAGAAGTCTGCTCTCATTTATATTCTGAGATAAAACAGCTGCATGCAGACATTACGCGCTCCTTTCATATTAAAAATATGGTATATTCAAGGATTCATTTGGCCTCCAAGCCTGGGTTTGCAGAGTTGGCACCTGCTTGTTTATAGTGAGCCCTCATAGTCAAGAATGTTTGGATTCAGGAATCCAGATTGATTTGATCCAATCTACACCTATGAGTTGCTTGCAAGAAGTCCTCCAAGGTTAAAAGAAGCGTGATTTAGTAATTTCCAAAAAGCATTTGTCACAATTTAAGCTTATTTGTAACGTTTCTTTACACAGAAAATGCTAATACCTTCTCAATCATTAATCCTTTTGGTATTAGATGATGTCCTTCACTCATTTTGTAAATTAAATGTTTATGTACTGCTTTAACCAAAATAACAATTACTATTTGCTAAACCATTAACAGAAGTTTTGGACCATTCTCCCACAATTAATATTTGACAAACTGACAGCCATAGCTTATAGACAGAGGGGCTAAGCTCAGCAAGTTTTAGTATCAAATTGTAAACTATGCTGACAGTTCATTCGTGGAATGCAACAGCTGACAAAAAAAATCGTCTCTTTCCAGAAGTGTAAATGGATCATTTTCACTGACTATGAAAGCCTATGCAATTAGTGTTTTTCTGGAAAGAAAGTAACAAAAGAATCAAAATAAAGCTGAATTTTAAAAGTGCAGTATTTCATTGTTTAATCTTTTCTTAATGTTATACTAATTCTTCAAAGCTATTATATTGAATGGACACGGAGCTAAAGTGAGACCAAACCTTCCCTCCATAGATGGTTTTGCAGCATTTTCAGGATACAAAAAGGTAAAACTTTGCATTAGACTTGCAAAAATTAAGAACAGCTCCATTTTTGCCAACTGCTCTCCCATGCACACACGTTTACCTAAGGAACAGTTAGAAGAAACATATTACTGGTTTTATACCATTGATCTATTTGTTAACACACATGTAATTCCTATGCTAGAATAGTCCAAACACAGAAAGGCTCAAGCTACTATTAAGCTATGAACTCTGAAGGTTTGGTCTCCTATATTTCAGTCTAAGCCTTGCTCAGCCATCCTGCTTCATTTTAACAGCATTTACATCCACAGCAAAAGTATTATCAAAAAAACCAATTCATCATTTCTCATTTCTGTCTGGCAACTGGAGACTTTAGGAGCCCAATCCATTTTGCAAGCCATCAACTGTAATAATAAATCAAGTTCTGTAACTGGTCATACGCGCAACATTCACATCTCACACCTCCAAAGCCCTATAATTGAAACACCACTACCGCCCCCACCCATCTCCTCACTCCAAGTGGATATCTTACCCATTCCAAAAGGAATGAATGCCTCTTTCTTAATTAGCTGGCCATTTTCATCCAGAAATCTCGATGGTCGAAATTCATCTGGTTTCTCCCAAACATTAGGATCTCTGTGTACTGACCACAAGTTGGGCACGATCACACTGCCCTTAGGAATAGTATATCCCTGAAGCACTTTAAACAAAAGCACAGACACAGAGGATCTGACAAGTTGCTAGAAGTAAATGGGAGACATACTTATTAAAAAGACAACCAGAAGATGACACAAGAATGACATGGATCCCTAGCTGTTGGCTGCAAACAAAGCAGGAGCTTAAGGCAAAGGTAGCCTGCCTAGGTCAGAATCACACAGGCCAAAGCAGCTGGAAAGACATTAACTGCTCCCTGCCAGGAAAAGGCAGCAGCAATTGTTAGAAATGCACTCTACTGTATGGAAGTGCTATGACCCTGTTTCCTCCTGTTCCTGTGCTGTCACAGAGCCCCACTACAGTGAAGCTGGAGGTAAGAAAGAGGTACAGATTTTGAACTGTCACCACAAAAAGGTTTTGAAGTGACTACTCTCACTTCAGTTTGTTGCACCTCGCTATCCTGCAAGCCAAAACATACAAAAAACAGATCAATTCAGTACTGGGTTTGAAAGTTAAATATTGCTACCTCCCACTCACTTTGGCCAGTGTTCAGCTACCTTTATGAAAACATACAGCCAACAAGACAACTTGGGAAAGTACTATTGGTTTTTGTAGACGTGGAGCTCAATGGTATAAGCCTTTCAAGCTTTAGCAGACCAATTGCTCTGAATTGATGTTTTCAGACCTCTGTGTCAGATGGCCAATGCCACTAAGCACATCAGTAAACACAAGCTGACCCCTAGAAGGGAAACTGCTCTAAATTAGAAAACTTCTGGATGTTAGGTCAGACATGCTGCTGAAATAGAGGAGCATCTCAAGCCCACCTACTCTCTATAAATGGTATTTTACATACTTGGGTTACAAGTCTAATACATAAAAGAGGTCTTTGTAAATTCTCACTAGATATCACATCAGATCTTCATCCACAAAATAAATGTGGTATTAACAACTCTCTACAAACACTTACCAGCAGTTTCTGAGGCCATTCGAGGAACAGAAAGGGGAACAACCGCAGTCATCCTCTGTACTTCCAGAATGGTTGCCTCTGTGAAGGGCATTTGAGCCTTGTGGGAAAGGGAGGGAACTTTGTCAGGTCCTAGAACTGCTTCAATTTCTGCATGAACCCTCTCTATTTAAAGAGAGTGAGGGAAAAAAAATAAAGATGCACAATATGTGAGAAGACATCATCTCAACTTCATTTGCCTATGCTACATTGCTTACATAGATTTATCAAAAATGACTGAAAAACATGATCCCTAGCTAAAATAACTACGCCAAGATAGGACTTAAGAAGGGACTCAGTTAAGAACAAAACAACAAGTGCAATCTTGACAACTGTCAAGAGTAAAGCTACTGAAATGACAGACATGGTTAGTACTTCTGTATTGGAAAAGTATAGGAAAAGTTCTGTTCCAGTTCCAAATGTATTCATAATCTTTGTTCAAGAGTTTAACTATACAGTAATTTGAATGGTGAAAACAGCAAGCTTCTGGCTTGAATTTAAAAAAAAAAAAAAAAAAGAACAAAAAGAGACTACGCAGTGTGTGGCCTCTGGTTGGCCTCTGGTCCTGAGGACATCCAGTCCTCAGAACTGGTAAAAGTGATGAAGAGGTGTGGAAGCTTTTTATGCAGCTGCTTTAGATACTTAATGCTGGAACAGGAATTCTGGTGCTGTTACTGCAAGCATTGAAGCCATTTAACTTGTTCTTGCTGTTTCCTACTTCCTACTCACAGAACCTAAACTCAGATCTATTTCCCGGTTCCCCCAAAAGCCAGCAGCAACCCTTCTGCAAAGGAAAACAGAAGTTAACAAGCTTATCTCCCTTCTCATTCATGCGAGGCACAAAGTGTCAAAGTATTTGTTTCCCTCTTTCATATCATTAAAGTCTCAGCATATAAGTAATTCTCTTCACAGAAGTTTCCAAGATACAAGATTTGTATCACCCCTGTACAGGATGACACTTTTCTTCCAGGTAACTTGGAATCTGGCTACACAGCAAAATATCATTTTGAAAGAGGATACCTCAAAATTAATCTTTAATAAAAAACAATAAGTCAGTTTTCATTTTTTACCCTTGGTATCCTGAATTTTTTGTGATTGTCCCATTTGCCTTTTCCAAGATTTTCTCTCCTTAGCACTGATTCAAGATTAAATAAAAGCTCAACGCACAAAAGTTTCTCGGTTTTCAGAGAAGCATTCTGAAAACACCCTAGTGCATTCAACGAACAGTTGCTGCCACCTCCTGGGTTTGCCTGGAAAACAAATTCTCACACGATGAACACAGTAAAAAATATCCCGACAGCAAGAGATTTGCTTATGGTATGGCTCTCGAGTATCTGCTTTGTCAGGTTTTGCTACCTTTTTTCAATGACACATTATATCCCTGTATTCAGGTATGCACATCCACAGTAATTCAAACGAGTTTTCAATGTAAAAAAAAAAAAAAAAAATTAAGGAGACTGTCTCATGCCCAGTGTCACACCACCATCTTATCCTGAATGTTTCTTAGGAGTTTGTAAAGATATGTGAAACTATACAGAAAGCAGCCAAACTGCTCTTCACATTACCAACTGCAAAAATGGAGACTTCAAGAGTTCTCTGCTAACAGGATGTTATTTGAACTACTCCACTACATTTCATGTATTTAAAAACTTTGCAGATCTTTAGAAGTCAAGGACCGAAACCAAGTCAGGGAACAGACCAAACCAAACACTCTCCACTGCCTCCCTATATGCATGCACGCACACACAATTGCACACTCACCCTTCTCTTTTTTCATGTAAAAAGCAAAACTGGCTTCCACAGACAAATACATTCTTTCTGATTTTTTTTCCTCTGGTAGCTCTTCATTTGCCTTTCCAGAAAGCATCTGCAACATTTGCTACTGCTAAAAGTTAAGCAATTCAGGTTTTTCTTTTAGGGGACAAGAGAAACATATAACCAGGGGGTGGGGGGGAGGAAAAAAAAAAAAAAAGAAAAAAAAAAAGAGACCTAGATATGACTCCCAGGTAATCAGGATATATAAGGAATGGGATACTACAAGCAAGAGAATTACATTACATAAACTAAGTGATACACTCTGGACTGCTAAGCTTATTTATGCTGCAGCCACTGCATAAGAAAAGGGAAAGCAGGGAGAGGCAATAAAACTGTTAGAGGTCAGAGAAGAGAGAAAACTGAGTAGCAAATACATGTACGGTACCAGGCAGTAAGGAAAGGTGTTAAAAAAACGAAAACCAACCACCCACAAAGCTTTTCCAGATCTCGTTTGTGTAATTTAGAACATATCTAACTCATGTAACCGTATATCAAGTCAAGCAGTGATAACATACAATCATTAAAACTGGAAGAATAAGCCTATGCAATAAAATTTTATTTTACATTTGTGCTCAGTGGACTCTTTCTCCCGTATACTGAACTGATGCCCTATTTTGCAATCTTTGTTCAACAATTTGGTTGACTTTGTGCAATAAACTATGATCTTGACCTATTTAAAGAGATTATTTCAGACAAATATGTACTGTAAACAAGTATCTATTTGCTTATTTGCAAAGTAGCTGCAGCACATGAAAACCTCAAAATCTCAAATACTTGATAGAAATATTCCAGGTCTATATTTTTCTTAGATAACTTGAGGTTTATCCTTCTCCACTACAGGTTCGCCAGAAGTCTGGGCAAAGCAGTGGTCTCTTGAGGAACTATTTCACTACTATGAACTGAGGTAGAATTACCTAAGTAGAATCTGTCAATCCTGCTAAGGTTTCCTTCTGCATATACTTAACAATCTTTATAGTGGAAATCAGTTGCTATGTAGGATTTTAGGAGAAGCCACTAACAAATCAATTGCTTTATTTTTCTTAAATTCAACCACCAAAATTTGCTAAATAGTACTAACGAAAATGCTGGCTTTGCAACCACATGTAGTCTAACAAGACTCAGTAGAGAAAAATATTTAATCAAAATTAATTTTAAGTCTTTGGCGATGGAAATTTATCCTAAGAAGTCCTGAAATAAAACTCTAGCATGTGCTGTTTTAATACTGTAACCTCTCCAACACCATTGCTGGTTTTTATATCCACAAAAATCTGAAAGTAATTTTCTAGAACTCTGTCATAAACAGTAACCAGACCACAGCACCATCAAATAATTTGGATTTCAAAGAATGTCTAGAGATCACCTAATCTAAACCCTTACTCAAAGCAGTCATCTTCTAAGTTAGATCCAACTCTGAGGGTAGATCAGGGTCATACCCCACCGAGTTTTGAACACATACAAAGTCTACCTTCATAACAATTTTTTTTTCCAGTATCTGATCAGAATTTTCTTGTTGTAGACTATCCCTCCTGCCTCTCTTCCCTCCCACTGCACACCTCAGAGGAGACTGCCTCTATCTTCTGATCAGGTAGCTATAGACAGCATAAGGTTTCTTCTCAGCCACCTTTCCCTAACTCTGAACAAGCCCAGCTCCTTCTGCCTCTCCTTTGGGGTCACATGCTCCACGTGTCTTTCCCCACCAAGCTGGTCATTAACAACATACCCAACTGACATGACCATTCCAGACTGATGGGGAGAGGCCTTGCAATGACACTGACCAGCTGGTGCCATGGACTTGTGTAAGTCAAATTTGCTTAACCTGTCTCTAATTTGAACTTCCTCTACAGGTTCCATCCTGGGGTGGATGACAAGTGAG
>VZRW01014274.1:0-12160 GCA_013398125.1 Aegotheles bennettii
TGGCTGTGTAATTCTTCCAGCAACCAGACCTGCTTCATTAGCAACTGCATCACTTCTGCTCCTCATAGGATGCTCTCTTCTTAGAGCAGCCATAACTTGGTCCATTCTCCCTGGGGTCAAATTCCATTTTTTCCCAATTCTGAGATGCTTACTGACTTTGTCTTTGTATCTTCATTCAGAGCTTTCCCAGACACAACATCATAACTGGGAGGGTGGTGGCACACTAAGCTGCTCCACACATGTTTCAATTCCCATCATCTGGTGCCAAGACAGAATATCAAGATGAGTTTCTTTGCAGAAGATGCATCAGGAATAAGGTGTCCACACATATTTTCAGATTTTCATGCCAAATAAAAAAATTACTTGGAATTAGATTCAGTATTTGAAGAGAGTAATGCTATCTAGAGGGTTGAGAAACCATCTGAAATCAAGAAATAAGATAAACCCAGGCCTTTGTGGGTGGCTGTTGCTGCTGCTGCCTCTTAGAAATGGGAGCTGCAGGTTCTCATGGGTGAGCTGAGGGGGTGAAGTGGTGGGAAGGCAGATGGGGAGATAGAAGGAAAACGGGAAAGTGAAAAAAGTTTGGTGTTTGAAAGCCTCTGAGGTGGGAAGCAGGCAGTTCTTGTGTTGGAGAAATATCTCACTGTGGTTGTGTATATGAGACATTTTCTCCAGTTGCACTATGGTTTAAAGCTGATGTGGGCCATAGGAACCATCTTGTGTTGAACGTATGCTTCAGGGAAAATTCTGCACAATAGTGGAGCCTGTGCAGCTACAACGTGAAGTAGCTCCTATGTCTGGAAGCAGATAGTAACCATGTACTTTGTAAAGTCTCCATTGTTGTGGAGTCAGAAAAGACACAACTGCACTCATTTCCTTTGAGGGTGTTTCAAAAGAAAGTAGAAGCTTGTTCAGTTCACTGTGATGGGTATATGATGATATACTCCCATTGATTCCAATAACCACAGGATCTGAAATCTTTCCCCCAGCATCTGAAAATGCTCATCTAAGCAAAGTTACAACCCACAACTTGGTGAGAACATCTGTTAAATTAAGATAGCAAGTAAAAATTCTGGAAAGAAACTGAAATGCAAGAGCAACAAAAGGGTTCACAGAATGATTAGAAGCAGATACAGCAATTAATTTTGCCCTCCTGCACAGGGGAGCTATTGCTGTAGTATAGTGAGTTTACATTAAGCCTGGCTTTCATTCTTAGAAGCACATAAGAGTATTTCTCAAAGACTGTACTCTGAAGCATTCAAGTATAAATATAGCATGCAGAGCAATGGTGTAACAGTACTTTTAAATGTGGACTTATTTGTCACGTGTGAGAAATGGGGAACTATATCACTGATAAATATTATCTATCTGCTTTTAGCTTTGGCTTTGCAGACATGACACAGAAAGCCTGAGCTTGCTGGCTGTTGAAGATCTGGTCACACATTGAAGTCAACAGGAGTTAAAGAAAAAGCCAAGGTTTGTCTGGGCCAAATTTTCAGGATGTTTCAGTCTTCAGGACTGAAGGAAAGGAGTTATTAGATGTATTTATTTCCCAGGGAGATAAATGGAAATTAAGGTGCTGAAGAGTTTATAAACGTTTGCCTGCTAAGGTTTGTGTGGTAGTCTGCCCTCCACTGAGCCTAGCAGAACAGGGTGTTAGACTCAGTGTTTCTTGGAGTAAGGATGCTTTATTTCCCCATATTATTATATGTCTCTAAAAATGGTGGGAAAAAAGCTTTTTCAGCTGCAGCAAATTTGAGCAAAATCTTATTGTTATGTAGACTATAGGAGAGTTTATCCTGAGCCTGCTGAAGTCAGTGGACAGACTCCAGCTAAATTAAACAGGCTTTGGGTCATATCCAGAAAGACAGTAGGGAATTGCAATCAGACAGTTTAAACTTATCATGAGTTTGTCTTGGAAATTCTGCTCATAAAAGGCTGTCTCATCTGGACACAGAGAGGCTTGTCTCCTGAACAGCTGTCTAGTAGTAGATGGCTCTCATTTTTGCCAATGTGAGTAGCTTTTGCACTCAGCATGAGCTAGAATCTGCACTAATAAAGTCTGAAATTTGATTAATAACAAAAGTATCATCAGTGGTATAATATGGCAGCCTTTATATGGCACTTTGCCACGTACTACAAATTTGGAATGATGAGAGTATAAATTAAGTGATAATACAACAGACTTTATTTCATGCATGTTTCCAAAAAATTAGAAGACAGCAAGGGCTCTAAGAAAGATAACTACTAAATAAACACTTTTGAATATTTTCAGTCTATCTGTAGTAATCATATTGGTTTCATCAAGAATGTTTTGAGAACATTTTCTGTTTTTTCTCATGCTGTCGAAGCATGAAAAAAGTCTAGTGCTGTTTAAATGTATTCTCCTAGGTTATATTACTGATATTGTAAGTTGATTAATTTATTGTCATGTTTAACTTCTATAATGTAATACATTGCAAAACAAATTTAGGGAGAATATTTCCATTTTTTTTTGTACTTTTACTCAAGGTAAATTCTTTGTTTCAGTTGTCATCAGAGTATTTATTTTTTAAATATTAACTACAGTGGAATCTTCTATAGCTGTGAAAAATCAGTTTACTTAATAAAGTAGTAAAGTTTTGGCATAATTAAAAAAAGAAATCTTGGCTCAACTAATGCATGTAAGCAAAAGGGAAGGAGGTAAAGAAATACAATATTAATAAAAAGTTTTTATCATAGTTCAAGATACCAAATATTTCCCTATTACTTTTCATTTCATTTAAACCAAAAGATGTTCTATCTGGATTTAATATTTATTGTGACTTATAAAATAACAATGATAGGTAACTTTTTCTTAGATGTGTAATAGTAAAGTAAGAGTGGGAGAATATTAGGATGGAATAAACACAGTAACACCAGGTTTGACAGGGCATGAAAAGAATTTTCAGACGCATGGATGTGAGTCTAGGTAATAAATAAAAATACATCAGTGATGTATTTTGCCCCAGAATATCTTCGATTTATATAATGTTTATTAATCATAAAAGTATTGAATATAATTTCACATCAAATAGAACATTTTTATATAGATTCCCAGCAGTTAATATCTGTGCCATGTCATATAGCACGCAGATGCGTATGTGCTGTGTTTCTTGACAGGTCTGTAAGAGATGTAAGGTGTTTTGTATGGCTGCAGAGACAGGACCCGCAGTGCTGATGGAGCAGGTGGAGCAGATGATCTGTGATGATGGACTTCCCTGTGAAGAGAGGTGGCAGTTTTCACTCCTGCAGCAATGCTGGATGTGGACACAGGGCAAGTCTCAGATGCTTGGGCTGCAGGTTATGTGGTGAGTTGACAGAAGGTGTGTGAAAATGGAAATAGATTCCTGCTTTGAAAGTGTCAGGATATGCAGAAAAAGGTAAGTAAGTGAAGAATGTTTTCCTAAAAAATTCCTGCATATGTGCTGGACAACTCTGTCAGGCATGTTTTTTGACTGCATTACTAAAGTTGTATGTTAATCCTAGATATGCTCAATGGTCTTCTTCCTTGTGCTATAGAAAGTGTGGAGAGTTAAAGTCTCTTTCATCAGACTTACACTCACTTAAGCACAGCTTTCTGTTAGCAATGCTTGTGAAGGTTTGATATCTCAGTTTTGATGTCCCTTGCAGGAAGACAGAGTTTGGTTCATAGGTTCAGTAAGGGAGCTTTGAAGTTTGTCTGGTGGGATGCTTTCAGCTGTAGGTCACAGATTTCTGGTAAGTCTCACCTGTGCACCTCTTCAAAGTGAACCTAATGAAATTTGATTGCTTACAGATTGGGTTTTTTTAATTGTATGTCTGGTGCTCAATGAGGCTTTTCCTGCAGTTAAAGCATTCATAACATCTCCCTCCCCCTTAGACTATTTGTTGTCTAATAAATGGTGAGTTCATTCTGAAATCTACTTCACTAAGGGTGCTTGTATTCTCCTTAAGGTATACCAGTTTGTCTTTGCTAATGAAATACACACAAACTTCATTACTTTGATATCTCTCTCTCTGTCAAATTTGATTGAACTATGCCAATGTACTCAGAAATTATTTGTGAGGTTCATGCATATAGAAAGAGATTATATAATCCTATTTTACTTGGGAAAGCAGGATCGAAAAAGCTGTTTTCAACATGGTAAGAGAGCAGGTGAGATTTTGGAAGAGGTTACAACAAAGTTTGCATTTTTTTCTTTGTATAGTTTATAACAGGTACCCATAGATACATACAGATTACCTTGGAGATGTTTGTGAGAGATTAAACCAAATCTAAACATTACAATCACATGTCATTATGGAATTTTTTTTCCTTCCTGTTTTTTTTTTCTTTTCCATATCATGTGCTTTCTAAAATCAACAAATAAAACCACTGTGTCCCGAAGGAGAATTAACTGTGAGTGAGCAGTTTGGGACAGCAAAAACCGCTTTTACTTTGTATGCTTTTCTATTCACAGCATGGGAACATAAATATATGTGGAGACCATGAAACAAGCTAACAGATTATTAACTTCATCCTTTTTGCTTCTTTGTGCCCTGCTTTCTATTAGATGAGAGACTGGAAGACTGCTTTGAACTGTGATTTTTTTTTTCTTCAAGATATACTTACACTGCCACTTGTGATGACGCCTGCTTTGAAGTATCATCAGCCCTAAACCCAGCAGCAGTTTTCCTCTTCCTTTTGAACACAGAAACTAATTTTTCCCTCTAAAGACCCTTTATCAGCTCTTCTCTATCTCACACAAGAAAAAATGTTTTCCTCAATTGACTTCCATTTCCACCACCTATGATATTGCCTTGCAGCTATAACAGGGACATAATTTTTCACTCCTGATGGTTGAAGACACTGTGAGGGCATCTTCCTAAAAGCTGGCTGAGTCCTGCTACAGAGAGGTGAACCTTTACTGCTAGTGCCTCAAAGGCAGTAGGACAAAAAGGGAATATATACAGTGAGTTTAACTGTGAATCTAATCACTTGGTCCAAATGAAAGCCAGATAATGAAAGGGGTTCCTGTTCTTCTAGCATCCTAAGTATTTTACCTGTTGACTCCCTGCTGCCCACTCTCTAAATAATACCATCTCAGATTTGCTGATCTCCCATCTTTACCACAAGATGCATCTCTCTTCAAGCAAATTAACTCCAAGGTGGTTGCATGTGAGCTAGAGGTAAAAACACGTTTTGAAAAGTTTAGTTATTTCAGGAAAGAATTTTCAGTCCTAGGTATAAAACACTTAGCCATCACATTTATGAATCATGAAGTCTTGTGCACCTCTCTCTCCACAGCTGAGATGGAAACTCTTGACCCAGGTGGCTTCAGGCTACACGTACATCACAGTAGGATTTCACCTGTGACTATGTAGAGCACATTTTGCTAAGCTACAGTAAAACACCTTCTGCAAATACTCAGTGAGGTACTTCAGTCCTTAGTCACCTCTTCAAGGTCCCATGTGGGTTGAGAACACCATAGCTCCTTGTTTATTTACAGAACATGCAGATCATAGTCAGTGCTAATTACAGACTTCACAAAATTTATGGAGAGTATGGAGGAAAGGCCTTTAGCTATTTATTCTAGAATGTCTTCATGTCAATACAGGATTGTTCTGCAGAATTTTCATGTCCAAACAAGCACGCAGAATTATGGAGCTTTTACCACTTTTCTTTCAGAGTATTGCAGTAGCTCAAATCTCCTTTCAAGGAAGTTCTCCCTGGTACTGCAATGAATCTAAATGTTTATCTCACTTTCATACCAGCACTTCTGATTCAGCTGTTTATATTGGCAGCCTCACAGATGACTTTGTATTGGAGGAGTTAGTGATCTTGAACAGGCTATGTCTGCTCTAATAGACATTGCACTTAGAGCTTGAGCAGACTGTATGTTAGCATGCATACCTGCTGTATGGGAAACTGTTGGTGTGCACCATGCACAGGTGGGTATTGTGATAGAGGTAACAGTCTAACCTGTTGGGAGAAGATATATGATTCTGCTTGTTACATAAGAGAAGGGGCACTGTGGCATGGGAGGGAGGAGGAACCTCTCCATGGAGAGGAACAGAGGACCCCTCCTTAGGGTCTGTCTGATCATGCACAAATGTGGGGTTCCCAGAGTCTGGAGGGATGTAAAATTTACTCACTACCTATATTCCTCTTTTTATTCTATCTTATTAAAACTGCTATTTTATGAAGTCATTTGTTGTTGGCCCTTTCTTATTGAGATCCAGAAAACACCCTGTACCATCTCTCTCTCTCCATTCCCCTGCCACATGCAGAAAACTCTTTCACCACATGTATGTTTGTTGTCTTTCAGTTTTACTGGAAGCCCATCATCATGTTATGAAAAAAAAGAGCAACAAAGTTGAAGACTTGTTTCTTGTATTTTAGCCATTTTCTAGTTTGCAGGCTGTCCCAGTCCTTCACTGTAATATGCTATTCAAAAAATACTCTAAACGTAAGATAAAAAGAGTGCCAAAAAAAGGCTTTTAAAAGCAAGATAAATAAAGAGAAAGAATGGTCCAGGAGGAATGCTGGGGCACATTTTTGATATGCATACAACTGAGAAGGTTAAGGTATTAATGAAATTACCTGAAAAGGCTTCTATATCCAATAACATTTTTTTTTACATTAAAAAAGACATGTTCCAGTTGAAATACTTCTATTTATCAAGCTATATAACACATTTTATCATGATGTATACTGTTTTAATCATGCGTGCAGGTGAAGGTTTAACATCTGTGGTTTATCTTTTACAATGACTGGCTTTAACACTGTGCCAGTTTGTCAAAACTTAAATTAATAATAAAAGAACTTATTCTATTAAATGCCATGGAAAACCTAGTTCTCTGCTCCAGGACCAAGAAGCTAAGGATCCTAGCTGAAACTGAAGAGGAGACATCTATTGTTTCCTCCTGATTGAGATGTCTACTGGGTCCCCTCTTTAAACTTCATTAATCTCTACAATCTACTAGATCTCATCACAAATTAAGATAGGATATCAGAGATGATAGACATTGAAGTTTTCCTCTGCTGGCTTGTGTGATGCAGGAGTTCTGTAATCCCAAAAATCTACTGCAAGTTTGCAAAATGCTTTTTTGGCACTGTTATATGTTTTTCCCTCCTCTGTTGGCTAATATTAGCCTCTCTCTGTAGTCTTCCTGGGGTTACCTGAAACACAGCAGCAGCCTTTGTCCCATCATGCTCTTTGTCCTCCCAGAGGTTATTGCCTCCCAGAGGTTATTGCCTTATTGACATGGAGTGAGGTGGGTCTCCTTGTCTCAGTCACTCTAGTTTGCTGCTCTCAGCAGGTAACAAGCTGCTGGTCTGGGGCAGGTAATAAATCTGCTGTCACAGTGGTGCATGGTAAGATGCTGAAGCAACCCAACAGGATTGAGCAGAAGAGATTTGCCAAGGACCTTTGAAGACTGTAAAGTTTCAAATATCTGAGTGGATGTGACCTGCTGCTGTTCTACAGAAACATCTCAACATCCATTATTTCTTCCGTAGAACCAATTTTTAATGCCGTAACATAAGTGTGTAGTTGTTATCAGTAAGTAAATGATATTTTCTGTAAACTTTGCCTAAATAAATATTATAAATGTGTATAGATGGCTAAAAAGAATGGCGCTGATGATTTTTGCAGTAACTATCCTTCATTGATGATCGCTTTTATCTACAACTTTCAATAAAGAAAATTTTTAGAACCAAGCTCTAGAAATGGCCTCATAAACAAGGATGGAAATTTAGACCAAGTGCCAGAAGGAGACATGCGTTAAACTGCTCAGCTGTCTCTAACCTTTAGGAATCTGTTGTGCAGAATTTGCAGCCTTTACTTTGCAGCTCCCTGCAACATACATGAGGAGGGTTAAACCTCCGAGATTGGTATCCACATAAAACAGCTTGCTGAGCAAGTAGCTGGTACCGGTGCAAGTAGCACCGGTAACAGGAGTGTGTCAGTACTCTCTGGGATTTAGGAAATTTATTTACACAGCTGCCAACCCCCTCCTTTCAGTTAGGATTGTCATCTAAGTATTTTCTTTCAAAAGCTGTCAAAAGCTG
Organism: Aegotheles bennettii; assembly: GCA_013398125.1. NCBI lineage: Eukaryota > Metazoa > Chordata > Aves > Caprimulgiformes > Aegothelidae > Aegotheles > Aegotheles bennettii. The sequence goes on from VZRW01014274.1 coordinate 8,054, forward strand.
AATAAGTGATTTAAGACATCACTCTTTCAAAATATATCATAAGAAGAGCAATAAGAAGAGCAATGTTATTCCCTCTCACTTCAGTTGTTGTGTGTTTGGGTGTCTCAGTAGCGATGAGGAGGTGGACCTTGCCTTTGCCTCAGGGGATTTAAGACCACAGTACTGTGGTGAAGAAGGTAGTTGAAGGCACCAGAATCTTCTGGACAAGTTGTCCAACTGTGGGATGAGCATGTACATGGTGTGGTGGGTGAAGAACTGGCTGAAAGGCAGATCTCAAAGGGTTGTAGTGAATAGGGCTACATGTGGTTGGTGACTGGTCATCAGCAGCATTCTTCAGGGCTCAATTATAGGGCCAGTTCTGTTCATTATATTTATCAATGGTCTGGATGCAGGAGTTGAATGCACCATTAGCAAGTTTGCTGATGACACCGAAAAGGGAGGTGCTGTTGGCTCTCTCAAGGAACAAGATGACTTGCAGAGACTAGATAGATTGGAGTATTAATGGGATGAAATTTAGTAAGTTGAAATGCTGAATTCTGTGCCTACAGTGGAGTAACACTAGGCACAAATATAAACTGGAAGAGTGGCTGAAGAGCAGTGCTGCAGAACTGGATCTGGGGGTGCTGGTCAACAGCAGGCTCAGTATGAGTTAGCAGTGTGTACTGGCAGCCAGGAGGGCAAACTGCATCTTGGGGTCCATCAAACACAGCATAACCAGCTGGTCAAAAAAGGTCATTATCCTGCTGTATTCAGCATTGGTGTGGCCTCACCTTGAGTACTGTGTGCAGTTCAGGGTTTCACAATTTTAAGAAGGATGTGAAGATCTTTGAATGTATCCAGAGGAGGGCAACAAAGCTGGTGGAAGGGCTGGAAGCAATGTGTTGTGAGGAGCAGATTAGGACTTCAGGCTTGTCTAGTTTGGAGAAAAGGAGGCTGAGGGGTGACCTCATTGCTCTCTACAGCTTCCTGAGGAGGGGAAGTGGATGGGGAGGTGCTGAGCTCTTCTCCTGGGATCCAGTGAAAAGATGGATGTGAATGGCTCAAAGCTGCACCAGGGAAGGTTTAGACTGGACGTTGGGAAACATTTCTTTACCAAGTCAAACACTGAAACAATGGTCCCTACAGTTTACCTAGAGAGGTGGTCAATGCCCCAAGCCTACCAATATTTAAGAGACATTTGGACAACACCCTTAACAACATGCTTTAACATTTGGTCAGCCCTGTAGTCAGGCAGTTTGACTGGATGATGTACATCCCTTCCAACTGAACTGAACTGAACTGATCTATTCTACTCTACTCTACTCTACTCTACTCTACTCTACTCTTTCTTTTTGGCATTCATCACTCCTGATGAAGATATGTTGTTGTGGAAGAGAGATAAAGGGAAATAACCTTGGTGTTAGGGAAAAAGAGGGAAAAACAGCATTAAGTTGAATATTGCTAATAGAGAGATGTTCTTCTGGAAGATGAAGCACCTCTGGTCCGTACCCAGCTCATCACAACTACACAAAATTACTTATGTTATGATTTTTGTTGAGTAGTTTTTTTAATGACTGTGTCCAATGTCACTGACTAAAAGGACGAATTATTTATTTTAGAAGTATGGAGTATTAATCACCTTTCAGTCATAATGCCTAGAATGAAAATGTTTTAGTAATAGTGAAGAGTGAGTAGGCATTATGTTCTTTATCTCTTGTATCTAAAGTTATTTTGCAGTTCTTATAAGCAGCCTAAGAAAATTCTTGCTAATACAAAAATTTTTATACTATGAGGTAGTTTTGTTCTGCAACATCTTTCTTGCTGAAGCTGATTCTAATAAATTTCATATTTGATTCTTGAGAAACAGACATTGTCAAGCAGCAATAAAAGTAAATAATGTACTGTTTGATTCAAGTGCTAACTATCTGGATGTAGACCGTTTCCAAATTCTTGTCATAAGTAGCACCATCCAAAAGTGCTTATCCCTGCTTCTAGTCACATTCCAAGTGCTTTGGATAGTGTTTCAGTGAATAGTGGTGACTCATTTCAACATAGAGTCATCAGTTGGACCTGTGATTTAGACTTCAGGAAAGCATCACACAAATGCCAAAGACACATGTTTATTTGATTTATTTATATTTGAGAAGAGTAGGCTTCTTTGGAACCCTCTGAGAGCCTGAGGGATCCTCTTTTCTGACTTCTCCCCTGCATCCTTGTGGCCCTTGTGGTCCTTTTGGCCAAGGGGAATGAGATACACCTTTCTGAGTTGCCAAACACTTCTCAGCCTGGAGCAGGACTCCTTGCCATCTACAGCTAAGCATGAGAAATATAGAAATATGACCCAACAGACTTAAGCACCTTTGGGAACTTTGCTCACAAAATATAGCAGAATAACTCTGTCACAAATGGGAACTATCTTTCTTTTTCTTTTTGGTTTGTGAACTACAGTTGGTGCATGAACTTATAGTGTGTTCCTTTCTGTAGCATTCCAGGGTCATAATTTTAATCACTGTGAGGGCAATTTGTGAGTGTACACCTGGGTAGGGATAATGGTGATGTTGGAATTCTGAATATTTTCTGTATTGACTCCTTTTATAAGGCTGATGAAATAAGGATATCCCCTCTCCAATTTCTTCATCATTTTGTTTATGAATACCGGTGCAATGCATTTGGAAAGCTGTTGTTTTGCATCACGTTCAGATAACCCAGCCGTGAAGGGATGGAACTCCATATCCAGCATTAAAAGCCATCTAGGTTCTTTCAATTTCCTTTCAAACTGCTGTGAGTTACTACATTGTATGCACAGCAGCTACTTATTACTATCCGCACATATACAGGTTTACACACACACGCAGCCCCCTTAGCTGTTGTGATTGAAAACAATTATTTTCAGTAGCAATAATATTTCTAATGAATACATTTAGGGATCAGTTTACAGTGAGGAGGATACTGGTGTAAGCTGTAATATTGACCGCATGTGTCATCAGGTAGGCACATTTTTCTCTTACCCTTTGAGAACTTGACTGAGATTTGTCAAAAGCTACACTTCTGTTTATGAATACAGGAACTGTAACCTTGATAAGACAGTGAACTGTGTTCTCTGGCTGAATTGTGCTTAGCATTGGGCAAAAAAGTTTAGATACGATTTTTAGTTGAGGCAGAGTTGATCACCAAGGGGCAGCAGACTCACAGTCTATTCTCAGTGCTAATTTTATTTTAATTTTCTTTTTTAGTACAGAGCCAAAAACTTACATGGCACGGTCTAAAAATGACAGGTGGCCCCAAATCATCTTACAAGTGCAAAAAAAAAAAAAAAAGGTACATGACATTGTTCCCTTACTTAAAAAGTGCTTCTTAATAAAGAAATGCAGTAAGATTACTCTTTCATTAAATTCCAGGTGTCCTGGCAAGCAGTGTCTATTATACATATGTCTCATATATGAATTGACTCAAATGGAAATGGAAATTTGGAAACATGGAATTTCTTAGAATACTGTTTGGCAGTTCAAATTATTATACTTATGTCATCCAGGGCAGGAATGACTAAGGAATAAGAGTCTAGCATTTTCTAGCTAAGGCAGTTCTAATCATAACTTCATCGAGGATCTAAAATTTATTTCTAATGAGGCTTTTGAATAGGAAATTAAAAATATTTAAGCATACTTAGAAAATAATAATTAATGGAAGCTTCTACTAGCTGTATGTTTGAAGATTACTTTGAATGAGTCAAATAAACTTCCTGCAACATAAAGAGAAAAAAGTACCTTGAGAGAACTACTTAGATAAGTTAAGATTAACTCCTGATATGACTTGTTTTCTCTATTTCTTTTTGCAGAAAGCCTTGGAGAGTCTCTTGGACAAGACGTCTAACCTCTAGACTACTGAAAACATACAAAATAAATTCCACCAGGACTGGGTCTACATAGTCTTAATGACAAAACTTGTATGGTTAGAAGATCATAGAACATAATTGTTTTCCACAAGGACATAAAAATGCATGTATTTGTATTTTGTTTCTGTTTTAATATTTGGAAAATTCGAGTTATGATATAGAGGGACTATATAGAAAATAATTTTAGTCCATTTTTCATTAATAGGAACAAATACAGATGGAAAAGGTGGAGCGAG
>VZRW01014280.1:0-13689 GCA_013398125.1 Aegotheles bennettii
TGGTGAGTACAAGATCCAGCAATCTGAAGGATGCAGCCACCTTCATTAGGGGGCAGCAATTTTCAGTACATAGATAGAGACTAAGCTTCTCCTTTTGGCCATATGGTCAGAAATCACTGTCAGGCTCTTTCTGGTTACTAGTATGGTTACACACATGGTCCCCTGCAGGCAGCTGAGATTATTTGGGAGACAGTCACCCTCTGCTCCATCAGCTGGCTGATTTTAGCTCATCTCAGCAGATCCCTGCATTGCTCCACCTGTATATGGGCCACCAGGCTCATTCTGCTGGCTCACAACTTCAGCCATTGCCTATGAAAAAGTGTTGCCTTGAACTTCTCATCACCTTTGTCCCTTCTTCAGGTATTTCAAAAGGGTTAAAATAGCTTTTTGTTAGTTTAACCACTGAGAGCTCTGCACTGTATCCTGTTTGTGTCTGTGTAGAGCTTGGAGAGAAAGTGACAGCAATATATGTACGTACAGTGTTGCAATGTTATAGCAGCAATTGCAGCAGATAGCATTGCCTTACTCCAGATTACTCTTTCAGATCCTATGATAAGCAGGGAAGAAGAGGGGGAAAGAAGGAGATGCTTTGTGAATGGCAGGTGAAGATCAGTGTGCATGCACACAATACCCATCAACACACTTTCAAGTTTTTTTCTCTTCTGCTTGACACATTGATCATGGAAATGTGTGCAGGACTTGGCTCATAAGGAGCAACTCTGCCAGATCAGAGGGGAAATAGTTATACCAAGAACACAACATTTCATGTCCTTCCTTTGCTGTTCAAGTAGGATTATGATAGCTTCTCAGTTAGCATTAAAATAAGCTGAAATACTTCACGTCAGTGCTATTTAAATTGAAATGAATGTTTTCTCCCTGCACTGTGGAATAAAACAAGTATTTGTCAGTGCTCTAGGCAGGGAAGAGCTAAGATCAAATATGCCCTTTGTGTATAGAAACCCCTTTCAGCATCAATAAATATAGCAAAGTCAATGCTTGCCATGTCCCAAATTCTTACACAGATTCCTTCTTTTAGTCAATTTCAAGAGATTCACTGACACTCAAATGCTTTCTCATAAAGATTAATAACTGCCACAGCAATGTGAGACAGATTTATCTGTTATCCAAATAACTTTGCAGGCATGGATTAAATAATATTTTAATTCCCTTATCAGTATTCCTGGGCATCTTCCAGTTCTGCATATGAGCACCCCCAACTCAGTTTCCTGGGATTTGGGATGCACCTGCAGTTTCCAGACTGTTAACACTTATATGCATGATTTTAAGTAAAATTTCTTATTACTAATACCAAAAAACATAATGGTTTTTTATTGAAAGGCAGATTGTTTCACACTCCTAAATTTTTCTTCCACTAAAGTTATAATCTCCTTCATTTCTCTTCCACCACCAGAAAAGAGGTAACCTTTGTCTTTCTGCTATTAGTACATATTGAAAAAATTAATGTCTCCCTCCTTGTATTTCCTTGGCCTATAGCTCTTGGCTAATTCACCCATTCCCCTCTCCTGCCTGTTCTTCTGCTGTCAGGTGATAATAACCATTTTCCTGAACTGTTTGCTGGGACCCAGGAAACAAATGATAAACAGAAGCTTAAATTTATCACTTGTGTATTTGGAGATAGCATACACAAGGGCTGGCTCTCATACTTGTCCCAAAGAAAAACAGGGCTTAGGCTGCGACTAGCACCACTGCCAGAAGAAGAAATCTCCAACTTCAAATTTTAAACACAAGACATGTTTAAATAATAGAGCACAAAGAATCTGCTAGAGGTCTCAGTAAATAACATCTCACAAAACATCTGGATGCCAAATAGGTAACACATTTGCTGAGCCCTTAGATGGCCACAGTCAGAGCCCCAGGTGACATGAGGGAGTGTCATTGCATCCAGGTCCTAATTGTTTCTGCAAGACAGAAGTTAGGAGCATTTGAAAGAACAAATTGGTTTTGAGGTTTATTGCTCCTTTTATTCTTCTCCATTGCCCTCCTACTCCGTGAGCAGTTTCTCCGAGAGATCTCCTGGTGCTGTACACTCTGTGGGGAGAAATATCACCTCCCCTTCTCCCCCAGCACAGCACAGAGACTTCCTACCTTTGGAGGGGTTCCTGATGATTGAGCTGTGCAAAAATCTCTGCCTCCAGGTGCACAGGAGTACTGATGTTTTTTGAGATGTATAGCTGATTTGGTTGGAGCCCAGGATTCAGCTCTTGCTCATGCCTCTCACACTCTTACTCACTTCCTTTGGTGAAATCAAGGCTTCACATGCAGAATTATCACCTGTAGCTCCAGAACCAACCTAGTCCAATGAATGGGACAGTGTTATCTCTTCCCACCTTTCACATCTCCTCGTCTGTTTCTGAGGGATCTTGCACTGAAGTTTCTTTGTGTGATCCAAGACGATACAAGCAACTTTCCCAAACTTTCAAAGAAACTGTAGACATGCTGGACCATTCCTGTTCTCATTCATCCAGGATTTTGTTAAGATATTCAGTTCACACTGTGTTCAGTATTGGTACCTGAAGGTTCTGCTTTTTTATCCAGATATCAAAAGAAAAAAGCAGAACAACCCAGGCATTTGTACTATACTGCAGTAGTTTCCTTTCATGTACGTAAGAAAGATGTTTTGATTTCATGTACCCTTTCCACTTCGTGACACCACAAACTGGCAAATGTCTCTCATACCCTTCAGTAAACATGTGTCATCTTTGGAACCCTGCAGCAGATTACAATTAGTTTTCATATTTACATATTTGAGAACAGGGTACTTGTAGCTTCTGAGAAATAAATAAGGCACTAAACCCACTTTACTTCCATGCAACCTTCAAACCAAAGGACAACACATATTCCCAACATTTTCTTTGCAGATGGCAATTTTTATGTCACATTTCTGGCATGAAGGATGATTTTTGTGTTTAAAGTGAAATATAGCTGAATAGAATCACTCCAGAAAAAAGTCTGTTGTTGTTCCAAAACTGATAATGAGAGTTGAGAAAGGTGGCTGAGAAAACTATGAGACCTGATCATTGGAAGAAACAGTTATATCTTATTTTTGAGAGACTTTCCTGCTTGAATTTGACCTGTCATTTGAGAGGAACAGACCTGCCCAGATACCTGCCTGTACTGAGCTATCAGTGGCAGAAACAAAACCAGCAAATCACAGCTGAATGTCTCAAGCTGTGTGTATGTTACAGAGTAGTTTAAAATGCCAAGTTCACAAGACAGCACTTTTCTATCAGAGCAAATGTACACAACACGCCACAAATTACAGCAGATTTCTACACTCAGGGCAAAATAGGAAGACTATTTTGCCATGATATGACATAATGTGAGCCTAAGCAAAAAGTTACGTTATTATGCCAGGTAGTACTGCCTTGACTTGGCTGTGGGTGCAATTGTACACATGGTCTTCTGTTATCAGAACAAGGAAACTAAACAAGCAGGATAAGCATTTATATCACTACTCACTTTGGATACAGCTGCCACTTCTCTGTACATTATTTTCAGCAGGGAAGTAAACTAAAAACAAGCATGATTTACTAACTTCACATTTTTCTGGGGGAAAGAAATTTCCTACTGAGAATATCATATATATATATATATATACATATATATATAAATCTCCAGACAAATGAATGATCCAAGAGAACTTTGGAAATTAGGTGATAAGCTATCTACCTGGCATAAAAGTTTGGAGAGCCTTTTCTCCAGACCACCTGTTTCCTGTGCTGTCTGCCAGTAGAGCAGTTACCTGCTGACCTATTGCAGGAGAAAGCATGCAAAAGCTAAATATAGCTCAGTCATCAGTGTTTATATTTGAAACACCTGCACAACTGGATACAAAACAAATGCACTGCAGCAAAACACACACAAAAAACAGAGAAACCCGTGACATGGCACCACGAGCTACAATCTGGAGGGGGTTCCAAACACAAGAAAACACTTTTTACTGTCAGTGTGGTCAAACAGGTTACCCGGAGAGCTTGTGGAGTCACCATCCTTGAAGAGGTTCAAAACCTGACTGGACACTGTCCTGGGCAACCTGCTCTAGGTGACCCTGCTTGACCAGCTGACTTGGACCAGATGATCTGAAAGGGTCTCTTTCTACCTAAAAGCTTCTGACTCATTTGTATAAGTACTAACACATGCAGTTTGTTTAGAAGGATAGTAGATTCACAAGCCACATCAAGTCTACCCACATATAACTTCCTCTCCCCTGTGTGAAAGCACAGCAGGGGTTCACACAGATCAACAGTCTATGAGTTGTAGGTACCCATCTCCACAGATTATAAGGCTTACTATGAAAACAGGGTAAAATAATTTAGCCTTCTGCCTTGGTCTGTCCATTTATCTTGTTATTTTTCTCCCTAGTTTCTTGTACTGACTGTAAAAATCCTCAGTATTACAGGCAATGCAAAATCGTCATGTGGGGAGGTGGGCAGTTGCAGTACTGCGTGGGATAGGAGGGGGCATGCTTACATATGCTCTGGGTCAAAAAGAAAGCAGAGATAATCGCAAGTTTGCTAGATTCTCCTGTTTGCTGCTCCTATGTTGGACAGACCAGTTGCAATTTCTTTTTACTACAATGAACATGTCACAAGTTTTCTCACCTGCTTTCCCCAGGTTAGACACAGAAGCAGTACACAGATGAAGGCTGGAAAAAGCATTAATTACTGTACCTAATGTCAGGCTTTTTTCCAATAATCTATAAGCCCCAACTCTAATACTGACAAGAGATTTTCTGATAGTAGTTCAGTGATAGGGAGATTGACTCTTCTCTTACCCTTCAGGTTTGCTAGCTTTTGCTCGTGTTTCCAGGTTCCCTTTCACAAAGCTGGGAAGTGTTTGGCTAGAAGCACATTCTGTAATGATCTTTTCGCCAGTAACTACTTGTCATTTCCATTGTATGTGACTCAGGTCTCAAAGAATTTTAAGCAAAGCTTGCAAGCACCTTAAACAGAAACTACAAAACCACTTGTTGCACTGCAAATACACAATGTTCTGAACATTCATCTGTCCCCACAATCCTGCTCTTCCTTTGAACAATATTAAAATTCTGAGTGATTTTTTAAAAATTCCTCTTCATGACACTTGTAATTATAAATGGCTTAATATTCATAAAACACCTTGTCCTCTGAAAAAGCAGCTTATGACGTGCGACTGACTTCGATTGTACTAAGAAAATAGACAGCTGCCATGACTGAAGTACCGTATCTTCCACATAAGCTCGGAAAGAGAACAAAGAGTCATTATAGTTAAAGGAGATATTTTGTGACAGCTTGCTCTATTTTACCTTTTTTATTTTTTAATGTGTCATTATCCTCTGGAAATATGTGGGTTATCTTCCCATTTTCATTTCAGATAAATCTCTCCTGCACTATCCAAAGAGCCTCTGCTGATTCCTCAAAGAAACCATTTCTTCAGGCTGGATGGTCAGTTTCCTTTTCGGTGGCTTGTCCTGCACCCTGACAGACCAGTTTCTCTCTGTCTGCCCATCCCACAGCCCCCTTTGCAAAAAGCTGATGTCAGGACCATCTAGGTCCATACACTACCCCTGCTAGTTGCCAACGTTCAAAGAAGATCAAAAGCGTGTAACTGTACTTTCCAAATGTTTTCCCACCATCCAGCAGTTTGAGGAATAAGGACTTGCTAACCCAGAGGGAATGAACATATTTAATGGCGGTCAGTGGTTCTTCTTTCATTAATTTTGTCCAGTTGCCATTTGAACTCTGTAAACTTCTAAGGTGGCCAGGCCACTGCTGATTGCTTATGTGGAAAGAACCAAAACCCAGGATTCTATTTTGTATTGAACATACCACTGAATAGCTTATCTCAGTGCCTTTCATTTTTGTTCTAAAGCAAACGTTGAAGGAATATTTCTTCAATGTTACTCATTATTTCAGAAACTTCTTTAATATCTTATCCTCCTGTTTGTTCTTTTCCAGTCAATTTGGTCATTTATGTACAAAGTATATTCCATATTTTGATCATTCTTGTGGCATATCTCTATAGCTTTTCCACCTGTGTCACCCATTTTGAAATGGAAGAACAGAAACATAACATAGCATTTCAGATAAAGACACACCATCATTTTACAGTGGAGTATCTATTTTGTTCTGTTCCTTTTCTAATAATTCCTAACATTCAAGCATTTTTTGACTGATGTTAATAACTAATAGTTAAGCTGTTAATTTTCTAGAATCATTGTAAGGCCAAACTTCGTTCCAGTTTCTGGCCCACCACCACGTATGCAAATTTGTAACTATTTTTTCTGTGTGCATTCATATGCCTTTCATCTGCCTTTTTATCACTCAGTCATTCAATCTCATAAAGTTCTTCTGGAATTCCTCACATTTATCCTATCTCTGTGTAATAGCTCTCCTGTATAATGTATTCAGAGGCCTTTGTCACCTCACTACTTACACCTTTTTCCAGATCACTGTGAATATCTGAGACAATAGAGGTACTGATGGTCCCACAATAATAACTCTCTGTGAAAACTGACCACTTATTCTGATTCTCTGTTTCTTATTTTTAATCAACCGCTCATCCATGTGAGTACCTCCCCTTTTATTCCTCAGTCTTATTTTTAAGTCTTTTTGGAAGCACAACTTGTCACTCAGTTTCTGCTAGCCTGCAGGAGACAATAGAGTATTAAACAGAAAGAGAAAAGGATATTTTTCCCCTGGATTTGACTTTGGCCCAACTAATTGCATGTTGATCGTGTGTATTTTCATGAATGCTAATAAAAATGTGTGCTGGGCACTTGCAGCTGGGTCAGGAACAGAACTTTCCCTAGGTTGCTTTGAAATGACTAAAAGCTCATTTAAACTGGAAATTATGGAATTGGACAAAACTATGTATAAACTTTGTGACAAGGAAGGGAACAATGTGTTCAGAGTAACAGGTAGTAAATTCATGACATTGAAACACAACCAGCATAGGATATGAAAAGTGGGACTAGATAAGCAATGCTAGGGTATCACTAAGTATCTCCAATTCCTACCACAGCCTCCGTGTTTGGAGGCAGCTTGCTGCAGGGTAAGTGACAAAGTCAGGGAAGCGTTGGGAATCTCTTCCTGTGTATGTGGGAACTTAGCCCCTTTCAGGTCAGACCAGGGATCCAAGAGCCCAGCATACACCATCCCTGAAAGTGTTCAAGAGACATCTGGAGCTGCTGTTGGGTGATATGGTTTAGTGGTGATGTAGGTAGGTGGTTGGACTGGATAAATTTTAAGGTCTCGTCCAATCTCGATGATTCTATGATTCTATGCATCAGATCAGAAGCTGAACACCAGGGGGTGAAAAGACCGCAGGACCTCAAGACCTCGGTAGGAGGGATGAGGCCTGCAGCCTGTGGCAAGAGAGAAAGATATTGTGGGCCGCAGTCACCATTGTGTGAGAGGGAGACAGAGTAGCCTGGGTGGATGGGGGAGCTGGCCATCAAGTGTGGACACTGCATTTGTCAAGTTGTTTGTGGTGGTTGGACCAGATCCCTCCTGCCACGTGGCAGGTGAATTGAAGTAAAAGGCAGAGAATGTGGAGTGTTCATCTTTTCTGAGCTTTGTACCTACCACTTTTCCTCCAAGCAGCTGCAGACCACACATCAATAGCCTGGGTAAGTGACCAGCATGTAAAAACATCAAACTTCTGTGAGCACCTGGATCCAGCAGACTATCTCACATAGGATCTTAGCTTCACTGCTGCAGTGCCTTGTTGTAGTAGGTTTGGCCTTTGGGGATACCTCCAATGAGCAGTACCTTTTGGCCTTTTCAGTGAAGCTCCCAGGTACAATATGTTCCCCACAAACTCTTTTCTCTTCCCATAACTAGTCCCATCCTTAACATCTGTTCTAATCTAAGCCCATGAATTAATGTGCTCTCCCACTATCTTCTCTTCTCTCTCCAGTAACTGGGGACCTCCCCAAAAGCCTGTGGGAAGCTGGTCAGAATGGGATGAAAATCCTGAATTTTGCAATGAAGATACAGAAATCATAGAGGAAAAATACATCACTGAATTTGGAGCACACAATCGTTGTTCTGCAACTGCTTATGCACAGCAGTACCCAAATGACCAAAATGAAGAGACGTATCCTGAAAATCAAAAGAAGTATAAGCTCAGACACAAATCATGCAGTTTATCAACAGCCAGATGTTCAGTGATTCCTGAACTGGTTCAGTGCTGGAATGGGTGTGTGGGGGACTGGAAAGAACAGAAGCATTTCTCTGGAATATTCGCATGTCAACTGCCTTATCTTCTGTTCAATTATTATGTCATTTACCATTTCAGTAAAGACAACGTCATTTTTGTGTTTAGTTTTTTGTTCATGACAGTTTTTCCTCCCACCTCCACTCACTAGACAAGGATTTTTGATGTATTGATGACATTTGTAAGTACATGACATATGTAAGTGACATATTCTACCTAAAGCCATTCTTGAGGAAAGGTCTCGTTTTTATGATATACAGATATAATAATTTTATTATATAAAGATATAATAATTTCATGATATAAAGATATAAAGTGATGGGAAGTAGTGGAAGTGAGAGCTACAGAGAAAATAAGCTTCCCACTGAAGTGCTCCAATTATTTCAACCATCAGAAATTAAGATCATACTAAAACATGAAGAAATTGGAGTGGGAGGGGAAATGTTTCAGTGGTTTCTGTTGGAAGGGTATTGAATTAAAAAAAAACCACACACACAAAAGCCTCAAAATAGATTGACAGAAACATAGCATTGAAAAAAAACTATTTAATTTATCACTAAAAAACTTTGGCTAAAATTTGTCATTTAATAATTTTATTCTAATCACTATTTAGCTAAGCATTTTGTAATAGCTACAGAAGCTTTGCTAATGTCATTGTAAAGCAATTGCTAGGCTTTTGTCCTGCAACATTCAAAACTGTGTGAAACTTTCCCAGTGGACACAGGCCTTATCTTCATTGATGGGTCTAGGACATAGATGAAACTATGGTGGATGCAGGTGGACACAGAAATCTGACTTGTAAATATGACCTTAATATCCTGCAAGGCTCCCTTCTAGAAAAGCACAAGGCCTCAGCTGCAAGTATGGATAACGGAAAGGGCAGGATTAGTCATGTTGGTTTTAATAACCTCTCAGTAAACACACCATAGAGTCCTGCTTTGTGAAGTGATGACCACTCTGGTGCTGACTTGAACTCCACTGTTGGAGGTGGTGGTAGTAAGGTCAACAATGTCAATTAACCCACTCACAAACCTATGCCTGCCGCCATAACAGTGGACTCCCCTCCACCTCTGCTCTGATGCAAACTTAAACCAAGGTCAGAACAAGGCAGGAGTGTCAAAGGGAAATCTTGAGCCATGATGTATCACATCAGCTCTCTTTCACATGTTCTGGATGGGTCAGGCATGGTCAGGACATAGCACGCCACAGCTCAGTAAAGGATTGAGTTTTGAGTTTCCCTCACACTGCTGACCATCAGTGTGAGCAGAAAACCGACTGCACTGGAGTAAACATATCCCCTTCCCAGCACATTTTTTACCCCATGAGCAAGTCAGTATTCAGAGAGCTGTGTACCTTACTTGACACAAGGCAGAACCATGTCAGTTATCCTTAGGAGACCTCTCTGTATAGATGGAGAGCATGGTATGTGCATGAGTGCTAAGCATAAAGCCAAAAAGCACCTTTCACTTTTAAAGATGCCTAATGCCCCAGAACATTTATTACCTTCTCCATTTACTTTGCCCTTTTAGCTGTGTGTCGCAACAATGTTCAGTTTCGTAACAGATTTACAGGTGAATGTCACAATTCACAGGTCAGTAAATGGTTATTGTAAGAAGGCATTTAAATCAAACCCCACTCCCAAATAAAGCACCAGGAATAACAGTGAATTCTATGGCCCATTGTTAAAAACACTTTCAATGCTCTCTTCAGCCATACTTGGAATTGCTGTCTGTCTGCTGACCTTGAACAGCTAGACATATTATTCTGCTTTACTCTGACTAACCAGTAATCCTTTCCTTTTGCACTTCAGCAGCAATTTGTCATATCAAGCATGCAGCAGTAGCATGAATGTTTATCTTGTTGTGATCCAGCCAAGCCATGAGGCACTGCAGGAGTCCTTTTAGTCCCCCAGTGCTACGTACAGGTATCATCTGTCACTAGCAGGTGAGTTTTGATGTCTTGAGCAATCAGACAAACTGTATTAAACCAGATTCCCTGTAATGACTTTGGTGTTGCCTTGCTTGTGTATTCTGGAAAAATCCTGCCTTCAAGAGTAAGCATGTTCCCTCAACAACCAAGATTAAAGTAGGTGAAACATCTGTAGTGATTCCTCAGTGTCCAGGTAATCCAGTCCTAGCTGAATCAACAACTATGTCTTCACCCAGCAGGCATTTGCTTAGCTTCAGCTCCAGCCTCAGCCATTTGCCTCCAGATATGAGAATCAAATAAATTGTAGTCCCATAGGGTTGCTCTAGACCCTATATTTGTCAGACTTCAATATATCACCACAAAAGATCATCAAGACTATATTAATGATAAAAGGGCAACTATTCAGTAGGGAGCCAACCAACCTGAAAGAGAAAAGTCAAGTTCTAAAAGAAGTGTGCAAGTAATTTCCTTGCTGATCAAGTGACATGTAAAAGGCCTTCTTTGGCCTCATCTGTCCATAAAGGAATGTGGAACTCTTTGCCTGTCCATGAATTGCCCTGCCTACTCTGAGGAAAATATGATGCCAGGACAGACCAGGTAACTGTGGTAACAACTGCAGTCATAGCCTGACAGCTGAAGGAAGGTAGTCCCAAAAATCTGTTAGCTGGTTCATGAAGATAAGAGAAAAGGAAGAGTCCTTAGAGGATGAGGCAGTGCTATCACAGAAGAGTGCAATAAGTACAAGGTATTTTCCCTTTCCCACCTTGCTGGAAGCTACTGGTTGAGGATGGGTTTGGGTGAACTCAGGATGTGCTCAGCTAGAGACAGCTAGGAGGATCTAAAGGAAAATGCCCAGACTCTCTGGAGGCAGTTCAGCTGTGGCTGTTGCAGCAACCTCGCAAAACTTGAATAGCAGCCAAAGCTGAAAAATAGACCAGTGTTACAAAAAGCACAGAAAGGGGGTTGCTGGTGCGTAGGCATCCTTCTAGGAGCCATTTAAAGAAGTTGCTGTGATGCACTGATTTCACAAAGGAAAAAAGGATATTCCTAGCTCATTCAGCAGTATCAAAGGGTCAGGTTCTGGGTTATAGAAAGAATATTGAATGGTGAGTGTAAAGATAGCCATAATCATGGGCAGGCAAAACCATTATGAGACTTTTCCCTCTTGATGAAAATCTGGCAAGATATGTTTCAAAGCAGTAAGATTCATTCTTTCTTGCTACAATTGGGTCAGAAAGCCTACATAACCAACAAGCAACGATCTACAGCCCTCTGAGCCCCCAGGTTAGGGGTTCTGTACACCACCAGCTGTGATTTAATATAGTTGCTGGTAGTCTAGGCATAATGAGTTTGGCAAAGCATGACTGCAAGAGACAGGGTACATCTCATAGAAGTCTATTGTAGACAGTATGGCCAAAGTTCTCTGTAGCAAGAGGTGGAATCCAGTAACTGACTGGGAGACCTTGAATTTGGAGACGTGGAGAGGAGACCTATGGTATGAGGCAGAATAGACCCTTTTTGCTTTTTAATTTAATACATTTCCTTATTAAACCAAACCATGGCAGTCTATGGAGGTAAAAAACTTTGGGACATTGGAAGCAGCCTTGGTTGTTTAACAGTATGCAAGCTTTATGAACAACTACACAATCTCTAAATTAAGGCATGACTCAAAACAGAACACAGACATTCCCCTGTTTTCATCATTTGTTAGATTCTTGGGGCTGCCATGGATAAGCAGACATGTAGGTTGAAAAATGAGACATGCAGAAACACCTCAGTTCTTTTTTAGCAAGAAAATGCTAAATTAATAAGAAAATGTTCTTCACCTAGAGCAGTCTTTCAGGATAATGTATATTTTCCCTTTGTGTACACCTTACTTACTGCTCCTGACTAACCAGCTCGGACCTAACTTCACTTAGAGCTTATTTTATTAAAATGCTTGAAGTTAGATTAGCACGACCTTCATGGGAAAAAAATAAATAAATAATGAAAATTAACTCTTCTTCTCCCTCCCAAATCTAACTTCCTACTAAAACAGGAAATTTATTTATAATTGGGTTTTGCCCTTATAACAATACTCTAGCTTGCGTTTGGGACAACACAGTGAAACCAGCCACTCTTTTACACAGAAGGTGGTTTGCAGCAGCATGACAGGATAGCTCCAGATGACTTGTATCACATTTGTTGGAGATGTTATTTTATCCTACAAGGAGGAAGACTGAAAGCATTCAGTCAGACTTCACATCAGTCTGGTTGAAAAGCTTCAGGCTGAAATGTAAAATACTGATATATTAAAAAAAGGACTTACTTCTATTTGACACATAAAATGTAAGAAAGTCCATATGATCACATAGTCTGTTCTCATCATATAGCCATAATACCTCGCATAGGATTTTTCACACACCAGATAAAAGTAAGAACTGTTCTCAGAGGGAAAATAGAGAATGGTATACTAGGTGACATAACTAGTGCATGTAATTAAACAGGAACTTCAGCATGTAGCATAAATAGTACACAGATAAAGGAACACTCGTATCATGCAGAATTCTGATCAGACAAGAATCTTTGGGACACAGACCAAGGCAGAAAACCATCAAGCTATTACCTCTAACATGCTGATTATAATAAAATGAAATTCTACCTGAAGTTCTGAAAAAGATTAGAAAAAAATTGTGCATGTTATTTTTATGTCTGCAGAGCACAACATCAGAGAAATCCTCTCATGATTGAACTGTGAATGATGGGATAAATGAAGCCAAAGAAAGTAAGTATGCTCTCCTCATCTGTGCAGTTAGGCTTAGGGAAATGATGAAATTGTACTCCTTTTTGAACCAGTCTGCCATCAAAGGGGGCAGCTTCACCCTCTGCAGCCCTTCTAGCCGAGGATCTCCCACTTATGTAAAACTACATTGTCAAAAGTGCCTTCCTAAATACATTCCCTTTGGGAAAATCCAGTAACTTGACAAATTGCATATAAATTACTCAGGTAACATAGGAATAACTGCAGCTAAGAACACCAAAGTGTTTCTGAATGGGACAGGTGATAGCTGCAGAATGCTGCTTTGTATGAGAAATGAAGTTTAAAAATAGATGCCATTGCACAATCATCACACAGAGTGTGGAAGTCCACACAATCACTGGAGCCCTGACCACTTCCCTAAATCATTCAAGAAATACTGAAGTTGATTTAAGGGTGAGTGTTCTCATAAAGCTGCCAGTAACAGAACATGAAGATATATAGACATGAAGATATATATACTAAGATATTTATGAGCTTGGGATTGTAGTACAGAGTAGAAGTTCTCATTTTGAAGGGAGATAATTATTCCAATGAAATTCATACCAAACCAGGTACTAAGCATCTTCCCCACTCTCTGACTTGACCTCCCCAGCTAGTCTGTGAGTCTTCACACTAGTTTCCTTCCCTGAATGCTACTATCATTTCCCATACATGATTTTGGACTACATACACTCTTTTCTTTCAGTGTTCACCACAGTTGACCATCTCTTCACTTGTTTTCTGTTGGGGATCCAGGCAAG
>VZRW01014287.1:0-14667 GCA_013398125.1 Aegotheles bennettii
CTTCCTTCAGGCCCTAGCATGGTGTCCTTGGACTCGTCCCTAACAGGCCCATTTTTCTCCCCTTCCCCCTTCACATCTAGTTTAAAGCCCTCTCAATGAGCCCTGCTAACTCCTGCCCCGAAAGCCTTTCCTCTCTCTGAGACAAATGCATTCCACCTGCCACCATCAGGCCAGGTGTCTCATATAGGAGCCCATGATCAAAGAACCCAAAGCCCTGCCTTTGGCACCAGTCACATAGCCACTCATTGATCTGCAAACTCCTCCTGTTTGCTTCTTCACCGGATCTTTCTTTCTCTGTTGTCCCATATTAGATTTTTTCCATGTGCAATAGTTCTGCAAAGTGTCCTGTTTTATGGAACAATCTACCTACCTTTTCACCCAATACTGTTTCTATTGTCTGCAGAAATGAAACTTGCATAGTTTTGGTATAATTAACTATGTTATAACTTTTGTTGGGGTAAAACATATTGAAATAGATACAAGGTATATCTAATTTTTGAATATGTCTTGCAGATTTGGCCTGCTTCTAAAACTGTATTAATTTCTTCCCTTATGATGTGGACAAAAGGTTTAGATATGGCGTATGTCTTGCTGAAACGGCATAAAGAAAACTGTGGCCATGGTTCAGCTTAATGAAACTGAAATAGATATAACGTGTTGGATGTTGCTAGAAACCTACTTGAGCCTAGAATCTGATTTCTAATATGTAGTTGTAAAATTTTTTTTCCCAAATTTTTATACTTGTTTTCTTTTTGTTTTTTCTTACAGAAAAATACAACGGGAGCTCTAATTTTAATATCTTTTAAATAAACTCAGTAGTCAGGAAATTTCACAGGAATAGCTTCACTAACCTCGGGAAAAGAAATTGATGAAGCCATTCTACCTGTACTCAGTTTTGTATGTAAACAAAAAACTTGTTTATGTTCGTGGGAGACTTGATTCATGCTGCAAGTGTCTAGCAATAGTGGTTTTCAGCTAGGGTGGGTAATGCAGACTCAGGTCACTTTTACCCAGATCATATTCATGGATCTTATAGGAAATTTTTCCTGTATCCACAGATTTTAAGACTTTTGTACTGCACCAAATACATAAGTGAAGCAAGATTAAAATCACAAGAGTAGAGGAAAGAAGAATTTCTGAGGGTTCATAGTCTGTGGGTCGTTGTGTCCTAGATCAGGAGTGTCATTGGTCATCATACTTTCTCAAGGTTTTCTCAGGAAAATGCATGTGTGAGCATCATGCAGTGTGTATTCAATGAAATCGGTCTTTCTGCGGTATGCAGACGGTCTGTGCCCTAATCTTACTAATCTTTAGTGAATTTGATGTTGCAGACTTGTTTGACTTGGGCAAATAAACATATTGGCTGGACTGTGTATATCAGTACACATATGTGAGTGCTTGAATCAGTATATTAACTCTACAGTTGATGTGCTCAGAAAGAGGTATGTGTAGAAAAACTGAAAAATGTCACTAAATTTATCATTTAAGCACCAAGTGACACAATAGGAGTGGTTTCACACTTTGCCATCTATCCTTCAATATTTACTCAAATAACTATCTAAATAAAATATCCCAACAACATGAGAGTAGCTGGACATGCCAAAACAATGGTCTGTTTATTTTGCTATTTTTTTTCTGCCCGCTGTCTCATTCCTTTTCTTCCCCTACCCTCTGTTATATATTCTTTTTAAAATTTGCTCTATTGTTATTCACTATTAATTAGCTGTTTCCCAACAGCATTTATGTACTTATTCCACGGTCCCTAGAGAAGTCTTCACCTGAACTCCAAAATCCTTCCTTGAATTTATCTTGAAGTCCTTGAACAAACTATTTATCTGTTTTTTCAAGATTTTTTTCTCAAATTTCAAAATCTCTTTTAACATAGTGCCTCACCTTTACAATGTACTGAGAACAATATTACTCAGTTCTGTTGTTCTGATAATGCATTTCTTCAGGATTAACATAAATTTTTAAAAACATTTTTTGAGTAGATCTCTGGAACGTAACATCTGGATTAGAATCACCATGATTAGAAACACCAGTGTATCATTTAATGCTGCTGCATTATGGTGGACAGCATCTGACACATCCACTTTGTTTTAAAATGGTTGGAAAAATACAAAATACTTTCCAAACCAGGGGTAGGTATATATCATGGTTAATAATGATCTTTCTTCATCAAAATAAGCCAACTAAATTCCATAAAATATTCTGAAAATCTAGAAACAATTTATTTACCAGTTGTCTTCAGGTACAAGCATCTAATATTTGTTTGGCTTGAATATTTTTGAAGAAATGTATAAAAGCAGACAGAGTCTCTTAGTCTCTTCCCCTCGCCCCCCTCCCCGCAATACTCCAACTTCTTGAAGTCTTATTTACTCTTAGTCTGTCCAGGCTAAATCCTCAGGTAATTTAACTTTGCAATCTAATTGTGTTTCCAAAAGTTAAGAAGAGTAGGATGAACTCACTGTCCATTTTTCCTGGAAAACTAAGGATTATTGTTGTACCCCATGAAACAGATCTCTGTACTTATAAAAGCCATTACAGTTTAGCTTGTGTTTAATGTTCCCAGAAACAACCGTGATTTTCATTATCCATTTAAATCGCTTCAGAATCAGGCATGCTCTGGGATGAGTGTCATTTGTATTTTTGTAGTTACATAGTATGAATGTTAAGCAGTCTGAATCCTTTTTATGCCCACCTTTTGCAGTATTTTCCTTTGTAAATCTTTTAAAATTGCCATTGCCACAGTTTTTAATTGAGGATTGTGAAAATATTAATTTGATCACAAGAGATTTTCTCCAGCTCTTTTCTGATCTTTCATGTTTGAGAGGTTTTAGATGGAGTTGTTTGATATTTCTGTTCAGTGATAATTTGTATAAATAATTTTGCTGGTCTGGTTTTCTTCAGCTTTTATTATGCAATATTATCTACTTTCCTGTGCGTGTGATGTAGAGAGTTTTTCCTCAGATACTCTCCTGGTTTTGTTTTATTTTCTCATCATACTTTTTCTTGTGTTTTGCTCATATCCAGATCCCAGATGAAGGGTTATACATATACATACCAACATGTCAAATATACATATTAATATATTTATCAAGAACATTGAAATAATTTCAGTTTTGAAAAAGGGTTGTTCTATTGATGTCAATAAATCTTTACTTCATTGTAAGGTAAAGTAGAATAAAATAACTTTGTTTTGAATACCACTGAGGTAGAATATTCTGTTTATTCATTGTTTCCATCTACATGACAGTTCTAATAATTGTAAAATAAAGTATTTGGAGGAAGTACTGGATCTTAGTTGCTTCTACTGATGATTTCTAACTATGCATTGAACACTTAAATATGTAGTAGGCTAGCAATCTAACTGTTTACTTCAAAGACTTGGAGAATACATTTCCAAATGTCTAGTTCTGAATGCCAGCCACTGCTCCAGTGGATATTTAAGGATTTCATATAACTACTTTGTCATCTCTATCATGAGTGGATGTGGGAAACTGTTTGCAGTTAGGTAGTATAACACATGGTGTTGTTGTATTTGTGAAGTTAGAGGACATAGACAGAACAAAGTTTGTAGGGAAAGGTACCTCTGCCTACACATCTCATCTATCATATTGTATGCTCCTTTATTCTGGATATAATGGACTTTCAAAATATGGTACTGGAAAGAAAAATTTCAAAGAAAATTATTTTCTAG
The DNA here is from genome assembly GCA_013398125.1 of Aegotheles bennettii. Taxonomy (NCBI): domain Eukaryota; kingdom Metazoa; phylum Chordata; class Aves; order Caprimulgiformes; family Aegothelidae; genus Aegotheles; species Aegotheles bennettii. The sequence continues at coordinate 3,701 of VZRW01014287.1, forward strand.
CATCACTAATCAACTCTCAAGAGAGACTTTTATTTTTAGAGTCTTGAATATTATTTGGTAATGAATTTAGCTGTAAATTCAAATGAGCGAATTGCTTTGCACTAATAAATTCATGTGGGTTTTTTTTTAATAAAGCATAATTATTAACTGGCTAAAAGTAATCATAAGCCATGAAGGCCCAGTGAGTCCCAATATGAAAGAAGAAATATATTTCATTTCTCCTTGACTATATTTGAAACAGTCCAGTAAAATTCCCAGTAAGGTTATCTACAGATCCAAATACTTTTTCATAGTACTGAGGCAGAATGTCAGTGTTTTGAAGACTATTTGATGTAGCATTCACTGCAACCCTACCTGTTTAAAATAGAAGAATAAACTTTTCTTCCAGTCTGCATTTGTTTGGTTACATTTTCTGGACCTTTGATGTTATAACAGGGTTGTTAGGAAATACTCTCCAATATTTGAAATTAGAGTATGACTGTCATCAGAGTAAAACATGGCAAAAACAGTATTGAAATGTTCTCATGTGCTGCATCTTGGTGTTAATTAAAATTAGAATCTTAAGCAGTCAGCAAGCAGTAGTTAAATTCTGTTTGCTGCTAAACTTTTATTTCCTACTAAACCCTCAATACTCTGTGGGCTGAATGTGTTTTCAGTGCTTCCTGACATTGTACTTGTCTAGGACTAGTACTATAAAATTACCATTGAAAGGTGGATTAATTCCACAACATAACTTTTTCCCTTTTATTTTGTTGACTAGCAATGAAAATAAAATCTGAATTAATGGTACAAATACTGCCAGTGATCAATGTTTATAAACAGTGAGTTGCTCTTTTGTGAGGTTTATGTACATTTCAAAGATGGTAAATTGGCATGAAGTTTTTGAGAAATGCATGTTAAAAATAGAAAAGTACATTTAGTAGTTCATTGATTGCTTAAAGTAGGGAAACATATTACAGCTTCTGCTGATGAATGTGGGTAGTGCATAAAATGTCAGTTATCCAGACCATTTCACAATCCAACTGAACTTACCTTCCTTGAACTAATGAGAGGGGCACATTTATTTTACTAATCTGTATTTTTTTGCTTGGTCAGTTAAAAAAAAAAATAAATCTGCAGCCTTTGTAGCTCTTTGACATGTAAGGCAGGTAACAGAAGCCAATTGACCAAAATATCTACATCAAGTCTTAGCCACCAGGTAATTTTTCTCAATTATTTCCTTGGCAAAATAAATATGTTTTTGTATGCAAAACCTGGTGTTGTATTTAATTATCTCTGTAGATACAGTACATCAATAAGATTTTAATTAAGAAGTTTTCTGGTTATCTCTTCAGCAATCTGTTCTGGAATAGGATTGTATCTGCTAGGTAATCAAGACTCTGTGATATTTCAACTCTAAATTAAAGTCAATTTCCCTGTCCCAATCTTTGGTCTTCTCCTCTCCCAGAAGTTACCATGAGAAACCTTATGACAAGTCTTTTAGATGAACTTGTTTTGTCTTGTCAGTTCTGGTAATGATAAACACAAACTCTTGGAGTTCAGACTATAACAGTGAGAGTTGGTGAGCTGATATTTCTCACGGAGGGAAAAAAATCCATAGATTAAATAACAAAAACACTAATAAAATACTTTTAGATTTTATTTGTGAAAAAATAAATAAGTGTGAGGTATATTTTTACTATATTTAATATGTAATTACATTAACTTTTAAAATTATTATATCACAAAACAAATATATGAGTAGAATATCAAGTTAAAATTTCAGTCACTTCTATATTTTTTTTAAAATCAGTATATTCATATACAAAGAATACTATGAGGACTTTACAGTAAAAATAAAAGTATTTCTTTTGATAATCAGTACTTATGTGCTCTGGACAATACTAAATATCAGTGAATAAAAATTAAGGCCATTTTTTTCTCAGGACACTTTGAAAAGTGATCTGAGAGCCCCAAACCAGCAGCATAGCTTTGAAGAAGAGTCAATAGTGTTAAAACTACCAAGAACAGGAATTGCATCTCGATTTTGAATCTCTCTTTATTTATACCACAGAGGTGAACTGCAGTGCTCTTATAAATCCTGTTATCAGCACTACTAACAATATATCACACTGTTTGGGTTGCAGCCTAAATGCTTGAATTTGTACTTCAAGTTGTGACTTCATTCAGGATAAGTTATAACCCAACTAATCTCCTCTTCTCTTCCACATCATTTTTCAAACTCTGAAACTGAATGAAAATGCAATGTTTATTTTCTTGTAACCGAACTTAGAAGGTTAGTGCTTAGAAACTTGTCATACCACAACTTGATTCTAAAACCAAACAACAGAACAGCTCACAGTATGCATCAGCTCAGACTATGACTTTTTATGCTGCTGAAAGATAGTGATTCTAAGAAGAAATTTTAAAGATCAGCTTCATTATTGTTTCTTCCATCATCTGCTTCTTAATCTAATTTGCTTTTTGCTGCTGAGAGAGGTGCTTTTGTGTTTGTTTAGACACTGTTCCCAGGAGAACCCTACCCTCAGAAACCTTTTTTAATATATAAACTTCACAAGGAAAGACAGATTGTTACAAGGGAGATCATCAGCTACTGTAATTTTTCTGTAGTTCCAATTATTCAAAGTCAGCAGAATGCAGAGTTGTTGCTCTATGTACATGTATGTGTTGACTTAGAAGTGTGTGAGCCCCAGGACAATAAAAGCAAACCTATATATAGGTAATGAAGTATATAAAATGGGTATCAAAAGAGATGGTCCTATGTTGTAATGCTACTCCTCATCCACCAGGTCACCTTGTGTAAATTCTCACAGCTGTATGCAAACTGTATTTCTGCTATTTGTTTTTTTCCTATTTTACTCCAAAACTTTGTGGAAAATCAGTGACTCTTCTGGTCTGTCATGAGTAGCTTGATCACTGCTGAGGACTTTCTGTAATATAACATTGTAGTGGACTTTATGTCAGTACACTGACAATAAATTACTCATGATGGTAAATATGCATTTAAGATTTATTCTTATAGATCTTTTGGCCTTTACTTTGGCCTTTATAGTTACTTCCACTATATGCTTAGTTTCATAAGAAAAAGGGCAATTTCCTATCCAAAAAGATATTTGATCTAAATAATTTTTTAGAGTATTTTTTTATTAAGCCTGTCTTGACATAGTGCTTTTATGTGCACCTCTAATTCCATGGACAGATCTCAAGAATCTTTGAACTCCACTGAGAGCTCAGTACATCAGGAACAAGATCAATGTTAATTAGAACAAGATATATAAAGTTCTTCCAAAGTGTAAGACATATGATAAGGTATTCAATGCACAATTTTAAGAGACTGGTATAGATAACTTGAGTCAGGGGAATTGCATCCACTTTTGTTAGCGTTTCCACTAGTAACAGAAACATTTATTCTGAGGCACAACATCAGGCAGTAACTAAAATGTGCAAGAAGAAATTAAGAAACACTTCCATCTTGAAACACACTGCTGTAAGAAACTGAGTTCTTCTCCTACTGTTGGTGATTACTGTGCTTTAATCAGACCCTTAAGAATATATTTTCTCCTAATTCTTTTGCTACAAATTGGAGTTTAGTCTTTACCTAAAGAAGATAATATGGAAAAGAAGTACTGTGAAAAAGAATTACTGTCTCTTCTCTGATTTTTTTCTCTGAGATCCTATGATCTAAAGATAGAGTCAAGACAGATGTCTAAGTCTTCCATGACTGATTTCCATTCTATACAAAAGCAGTCGGCATAAGTTGTGGAAGAACCAAATGTGAGTCAGTATCACTGTGTGTAATAATACATATATATGTTAAAAACCTTTTTTTGCTTTAAAGTGTGTGCTGTCTTATGCTTATATTGCGTAGAAGCATGCATGCAAAGAGGGAAACACTGGGAAATCAATGAGCTGCCCTTGATCAGTTTGATGGGTGCTGGTGCTAGGATTTGTGATAGTGAGAGGTAATACACTAAGACATGTGGGGTATAAATATTTTTATCTGACAACATGCAAGACAGCTTTTCCTAATCACCATGGTTTAGTTTGTTCTAGAAGGGGAGACCTTTTTTCTTCTAGTTACTTCCACTGAAGCTGTTCTGTTTTGCATACAAGAGGACTGCTGAATTAAAGGTAACACTTAGGTCACTAAGTACAGAACTATAGATCTCTTACAGTGGCAGCCACAGCTATCTCACACTATCACTTGAAGCAGTTTGGCCTCCATCTCAAATTTGATTAAGGTTTTTGATCTAAAATCTTCTACAGAAGTTCCAGCACCTCACTTGTCTGATGCTTACAAAGTATTAAAAATCTAGCCAAAGTGTATTTTGGGAAGCTGGACAAAGGAGAGGAAGTGAAGGGTGAATCTTCGGCACTGCTGTGTTCAAGGCCTGGACTTCTATAGGAACGCACAGTAATATACTGTGAGTAGGCCAGGCTTTAGGGCCATAGAGTAGAACTAGTTTGGGGATCCCTGAGGCATTTGATGTGAAACTGATATGAAGCCACTCAGTGCTAACTGTTCTAAGGTGCTGCTGGACACGATGCAAACAAACGTGTAGGTGAGACACGTTGAACTCAAGTGCTCATGGGTAACCTGCTCTAGCTGCTGACCCTGCTTGAGCTGGGAGGGTGGACTAGTCATTGCCAACAGGTCCCTTCCAAATGAAATGATTTTATGATTATTCTTCTAAACAAACCCAGGAAGGCATTTTGTCCACATCTATTTTATTGTGGGATGAATCTTCATCTAGAGAGTCCTGCCTCAGAGTTTCTGCAAGTACTAGATTAGACATCTAATTCTGACATAAATAACGTCAGAGAAGTATGCTGATTAAACTTAAGTGTTTGAGGGACTGTGGACTTGCAGATGTTAGCACTTAAATTTTGTTTTGTGAAGGAATGGGTCTTATGCTTTAAGCCTATGTTGTTCTAAAGGCAGAATAAATCAGAGCTACTATTTCTGCAGAATGAAAAACTGTTTTGGCTCTTCTATTGTACTTTTATTGGTGTTTTTTATTTTAAAATATTTTGCTGGCTGCTACTTTGTAATATATACTACAGCCCTTAGGTAACTGAAGGATCACAGAAAATAATTTATTAGGCAGAAAGATTACTACTATACAAAGTCAACCAGCTGGTTTAAATAAGTGTACCATTTTATTTAGGAGGCAAACTTTCATTATATCTATAATGATAGCAAAAGATCCATTATAGACTTGTGAGTTAATGAAGTATATACGAATAATTCTATTACAAGGTTGCAACCCAGTAGACTGCTCAGTCCTCACTAAAGGTAACATTGCAGTGGTAACAGCAAAGATGAGTGAATTAGACAAAGAGAGGTTGACTCATGTCTTCAGTCCAATTTTGAATCAAACTTTGAATAATGCCCTACTTTACTGTTAAAAGTGACCAAATGTGTCTCTGGTGTGAATATTAAAATCTGCCTTCTTTAGTTTCAGTATTCTTTCCACATTCGATGACCTTTGGTTGTAATGATAACATAGAGAACTGCATTAACTAAAGATAAAACAGGTACCCATTGTCTCTGTGGAATGTTAACTGAAGTCAGAAACATGGTCTCCTGATAGACTATTGGGTTTGGGTTATTTTTCAAAAGAGTTTTCCAGGGCTGTTCGTAATAGACAGAAAATGATATCAAAGATTAAGAAATCAGGACAATAAAACATATCACACTCCGAGGCTGAATGGAAACCATGAAGTGCTAATTGCTCTTCTCTAGGAGAAGAAATGAACAGGAGACTAGAAACATGCAAAGGAAACTGATAAGGCTAGAAACAGCAAGGGACTCTCACACAGGGTCTAAGTATTTAGAGTATTATCATCAGGTCCTTTAAAAAAAATATGCCTCATATTCCAGAGGTGACTTTGAACTAAAGTCAAATAGAAACATTTTCTAACAAAACTATGCATTATACCCTTGTACTTGCATTTACTACTGTGATATTTATTTTGATGTTTTGGGGGTCTTTTTTTTAAGTTAGATGACTGCACATTTTGGAGGCAATTTGTTAGAACTGTAAGGAGCAGGAAGTATTACTAAAATGCCTTTAGCAAACAGCACACAGCAGGTGAGGATAATCTATCCATCCATCCATCATTTCGATACCATGTCTAATGGTATTGTCTAGCTCTCCAAGCTGTTTGACAAGCAAACAATATGTCAACTTCTCAGCCTAGGCACTTTCAAAGAAAATTTTCTAACCCTATAAGCAATATCCATAGTGGAAAATCATCAGATTCAGTAATATTTCTGTCATGATTCTAAGACAATAAAAGTTGCAGAAAAGAACTAAAAACACATTTTAGCTGATATTTTGCCAGCAATTATTTTAAGAAGACCCCTTCACATATATTAGTTATTCTCCACAATTTTCTCTAGAAAATAGTGCCTAATAAGCAAATTGCCTCCAACTTGAAATGGGAGTGTCATTGTTTTTGCTCATAGTTGAGAACGTGATTTATTTTTGGTTTTGTTTTCCAAAGCATCAAGAGAAAACAAATGTCTACTTCATCTCAAGAACAAACAGTGACATGGTATTACTGCAAGAATCAATGAACCACCACAGAGACTATTGGGTTGAGTCTAAACTGTCTGCTAGTATTGATTTTTCAGAGGACATGAGCCTTACAAGGACTAGGTAATGGTGTCAATTGTATTGGTAAGGAGAGAAGTACAGTACCTTGGTCATATGACCCAGAGAACTCATCAGTTACCAGAAATGTGAACTACAATCACAGTAAAGCTCTATCTTTATTAAACTTTTAATCATTTTATTTCTCTTAGTAACAGCTTTGTGGATTAATTGTCCAACCTTTGCAACTTTCATTCTTGGCTGCTTACAACTAGAAGCTTCTTAGTGTCTAGCGTATAGAGAATTTAGGTGTGCATAACCTGTTTCTGCAGCTTCCATCCTTCTCTCAGGGAGAGGAAATAAGGACCCTTTGACCCTATTGATAGGGAAATATGCATGGTCTCATGTACTACTGTAAGTGAACTGATTTTGCATGCTGAAATTTTTGCCCAGCCAGAGATAGTCATCCTCGATTCTGTCTATCGCTTTCCTGCCCTTCTGAAAAAAATCAGTGAAATCACATCTGTCTATTTTGGAAAACAGGACTTGAGACAGAGACCTTGTTCAAAGGCAAGATGAACTGTGTTTGTGATAAGCATTTGTCCAATTAATCCTGAAAATATCCAGTGGTGCAGAATCCTCTTCAAATATGTAATTTTCCTTACTACTGAAAAGCTTTATCTTATTATTGAAAAGCTTTAAATATCCAACTAAACCTTCCTCCCTACAGTTTAATCGAAGAGTCCTGTACTCTAATTTGTCATGCTTGAATATCTGAAAACCACTATTAAGGTTGTATCTTGGAGATAAAGATCTCTTTTATCTACTAGTGCTTAGTCTTCAGTAACTAAAATTTCCAAATTCTTTCAGTCTGTTCTCTCAGGTTATGTATTCTGCATTACTGATCACTCTTACCACTCATGTCATACCACAACTTGATTCTTACCCTTGAGTTGCTGTGGCCAGACTGGAAATTGTGCTAGTCTATGCTTGTAAGCCTTCAGCTGGAGAGTAGGAGATTTATTTCACACTTTAAAATTATGTTTCTATTTGTGTGTATGTATTTTAGCAGCCTGATGTTCTTGATTCATGATCACACTGTGATTCATTCTATCTCCCTTGCTTACACAGGATGTGGTGTGGAATTTTGCCTCTATCCTTAGTAAACTTCATCTTTTTCTAGGTACCTTCTCCCATTGTATTGTCTGGTATGAATCCTAATTGATCTCATTGTCTGATGTGCTTGCTGCTTCTTTCAGCTTGCAAATTTAATGCACATACTCTCCCATCCAAATCATTAAAGAACATGTTGAATAGCACTAGAAGAAGGACAGACTCGTGCAAAACCTTGCTTTGCATGCTCCCTGTTTGACAGTGAACTAGTGATGACTCTTCCTGGGCAATATTTTCATTCCAACTATTTTACCCTATCTTATGAGCATGTGAAGTTAAACAAATGTCAAAAACTTAGATAAAGCCAAAATACCTTCTTCCTAATGTATCTGCCCCCCTACCAAATCCTCTAACCCTCCTGCAGAAAGAAATTACATCAGCTGAACAGATTTTATCTTTCATACTGCTAATCACTCTTTTCCTTCTATAGGCTTACAAATTATTTGTAGAAATTCTTTTGGGCAATATTTTTCCAATAATTCTCTTGCTCCTACCCATTTTTAGTGCATTTTAAAGGTAGCCCAAGTTATTTTCTGATCTTCTGGACCCCTCTTGCCCTTTACTAGTTCTCAAAAGTAAAACAGAGATTGCTTCCTCTAATTCTAGTGTTGTAGGCTGAATTTCATCAGCACTTTGTAATCAGCTGAGAATCACTAACCAATTCTATCCTGTTTATAATCTGTTTCTTGCCCACTGATGATTCTAGTTGTCAACAAATTTGATCTTTAAGAGATTTGGTGGAAGCTGAAGCTCATTATTGATTAATAAAAAAAGGTTTCACATTCTTGGTGTTGTCTATCAGTTACATTTGCTTCTTATTTAATTTCCTGCTTGCTACTGATGTGCTTGTGGAATATTTTTCCAGTTACCCTTTGTGTATCTTGTCTTTTGTAGCTGATTTGGTGTAATACCTTGTGATGCTGCTTCTTCTACAGTAGAGAGCAAGCTTTATTCAGAGATTTGTACTTCTCTTTTAGCCTGCATTCAGACTACAGAATCCTCTGGTTGTGTGGTGCAGGATTCCTGATGAGACATCACACCAGTAGCTGGAGAAGCTGGTAGTCTCACTAGAGGGCGTGGTACCTTTGCATTCACCCCTTCAGTGTAGTAGAGTCCCAGTGGGGCTTACCTGGCTGTGATGGAGAAGAAAAACATCTCTAACAGAAAAGAGTGCTTTTTGTTCATACACATAGAAAAAATAGAAAGAGAGAAAATGAAATAACAAAATAAACTAACTGAGGAAGATCAATTCTTGCATTTAATTGATTCCATTGAATCCATTTGACTAGTTATTTTGAAATCTTCATCTATTGCTGCACCCCAGGTAATTATTCAGCAATAAACATTAACTTTTCACTGCATACCAGTACTACTAGGATACTTTCTATTTTCTGAGTCTGTGCTGCTTCAGATAATTCTGAGCAGTCCTGTTAACGTCTGTGAAACTGCATGAGAAATCCGTTTTGGAAAAGAGATGCAAAAATTATATCTTCTATGATCTCCTTCAAAGAAATTTTTCAACTGTATTGATTTTATTCAGTGACTTTGAATTAGCTGACAATATGTAGCTTTATTCACACTAATTTATGATTTGAAAATCTTATCATGAAATTATGAATAGAGTTTACTTTTTCAATATGAGTAAATGCTTATGCTTTCACCACTGAGATAAATATGTTAAATAAAATATATTTAATAAGTATAACAACCACTTTATCACTAAACAAATACAGAAATTTTTTTAACACCCAATTCTTTATAAAAATGTAGCCAAAAAAAGAAGTGCATAGTGAAAGAAGATCTTGGTGTTTTAAAAATCAGCAGTATGAATTCCTCAAGATATAATCTTCACTTGCTATATCAGTCCTGAAAATTTATGAACCCTGAAGTTGGATAGTTTTTGCCTTTATGTATTCCTAGAATGCAAAATTGGTCAAAGATGACCTGTTTATTGTAGACGCCAAGGTAATGGGAAAAGAAAAAAGAAAACTCTGATGTGTCTGCGTACTGCTGGTTTTCTGTACTGTTGAAATCTGTAACACTACCTAGTACTGAAGTATTTTTCACATTTCATCTGTCGCCTCTTATGGAGATGAACCAGGGGCTCCTGAGGTAATAAGAAGCCAAAGGGAAATACTGGAGAAATATCTCAAAGAAATTCCAGTTCCTCCAGCCCCTAAGTTAACTTCATCAGGGGCCGAACTTAAATGCCTCTATGCAAATGCATGCAGCATGGGGAATAAACAGGAGGAGTTAGAGATGTGCCTGTGCCTGCAGGACTATGATCTTATTGACGTCACAGAGATGTAGTGGGATGACTCCTGTGACTGGAGTGTTGGAATGGAAGGATAAAGGCTCTTTAGGAAGGACAGGCAGGGGAGATGTGGAGGGGGTGTCGCCCCCTATGTCAGTGACCAGCTGGGCTTCATGGAGCTCCACCTGGGGACAGATGAAAAGCCAGCTGAGTGTTTATGGGTCAGGATTAAAGGAAGGGCAGGGGGCATTATAGTGGGTGTCTGCTACAGGCTGCCTGACCAGGAAGACTGAGTGGATGAGGCCCTTTATAAACGGATAAGAGTAGCCTCATGTTCACAAGTCCTGATCTTCATGGGAGACTTCAATCACCCTGATCTCTGTTGAAGGGATGACACAACAAGGCATAGGCAATCCAGGAGGTTCTTGCAATGTGTTGGTGATAACTTGGAGGAGTCGATGAGGAGAGGTGTTATGCTGGATGTTGTTCTCGCCAACAAGGAGGGGCTAGTGGGGAAAGTGAAACTTAAGGTGAGCCTTGGCTGCAGCGACCATGAGATGGTGGAGTTCAAGATCTTTAGGGCGGTGAGAAGGGCACATAACAAGCTCACTACCATGGACTTTAGGAGAGCAGATGGTGACCTCTTCAGGAACCTGCTTGGTAGAGTATTATGAGATAAAGCCGTGAAAGGAAAAGGAGCCCAAGGGAGCTGATAAGTATTCAAGGATCAACTCCTCCAAGCCCAGGAGTGCTTCATCCTAACAAAAAGGAAGTCAGATAAAAATGCAAGTAGCTCCTGGACAACCTCAAACACAGAAAGGAAGCCTACAGAGGGTGAATGCAAGAAAGGGTAGCCTGGGAGGAAGACAGAGAAGTTGTCTGAGCAGCCAAGAATCAGGACAGGAAAGCTAAAGACCCCTAATTAAATCTGGCCAGGGACA
>VZRW01014288.1:0-17174 GCA_013398125.1 Aegotheles bennettii
AAGAGCAAATTCTGTTCTTTGGGATGTGGTTCACCCTGGCCATTTAAAACGAGACAATACGAGTTAAAACCAACACACTGATTGCTTTAAAATGAGAATGAGTTGCAATGCCAACAGCAACCAAGAGCCTTCCTCAATTTATTATATACTTGTCTGTATTTTAAGCTTGCCAGCAAAAATAATTGGCAAGCCACAAGCAATTTGTTTCGTATCTGAAAAGAAACACAGTAGCATTTAATTGTAGCCTTGTAATAGTAATGTAAAAAGTAGCTTTGAAGCATAATGCTACAAAAGCAGATGAAAAATCTTCTTTGCTTTAAGAAAGGTGCCTTATGGTACACAGAATGTGTGACTTGAGTTTACAATCATTCTGCAGTCACTTTTTTATGATCTATAGAAGAAACATGTTTTCCCTGCAGACTAGACAAAGAAAATTAGAAGATCAAGAGTATATATGAAGAATAAAATTACCACTCTATCTAAGAAAAAGAAATATAAATTCCAGTACCGTTTGCTAATTCCTGGGTGGACCACACTAACTCTTAAACAATGATCTAGAAAAAAAAAAAAAGATGAAGCCATCTAAACGGTGAGACACTGGCACAGGTTGCCCAGAGGAGTTGTGGCTGCCCCCTCTCTGGAAGGGTTCAAGGCCATGTTGGATGGGGCTTGGAGCAACCTAGTCTGGTGGGAGGTGTCCCTGCCCATGGCAGAGAGGTTGGAACTGCATAGTCTTTAAGGTCCCTTCCAACCCAAACCATTCTATGATTCTATGAAATAAGACTATATAGTTCATAACAGATACATGTAATGCATCCTCTCCCAAAGAGTTTTTGTAAGATAATTGTTTCTGGAGGCTGACAGCGGCCTCTTCTCTTCTTGCAACCTTTAAAATACTTGTCCTTCACTTCTGATCACTGACATGAGGATGTCTTAGGTTAAAGGGAATTTCAGGAGGTAAAAAAGCAGCACTTGAGAATTGTCTGTCTCAGGCAATCATTCTTGAAATTCAGGTATTGATGCTAGGAGCACAGAGATCCACTTCAAAAAGCCAAATGCAGTGGCAGAAAAGCTGTCAATTCTTGCTGACATTTCAGAATGTTCTCCAACTGTCCCCAGCTGCTGCTTGCAGAACTCAGCATGGGCATGGTCCACCTTATGGTTCAGTTCATATCCCCATTACTGATGACATACGTATCTATTTATACAGGATACTTGATGTTGTAACTTCTGACTTGGCTTTACCACCATCCGTGGTGCACAAAACCACAATGTCGCACATATAAAGTGGGCATGCAAGAATTTTTCACACTCATAAATAACTTATCCTGCATACTGAATAGTTAATGAGGATACACATTGTGCTTCCTAACTAAGAGCAAAATCAGATTATACAAATACTACAGCCTCAAATACTGCTAAATTACCACATCAAACACTGTAATCATAAATAGCTGGATTTTTGGTGAATTATGTCTACAATACATGATTTGATGTATACATTTTTTTTAAATTACATGGCAGTAGTCACATGCCAGGCCTTCACATTTTTGAACACTTAAAAAAACCCACAGAAAATGGAAGCTTGCCCCTAAGAATTCACTAATAAAGACTTACCACAATTGAAAGCACACACACAGACACACAAGCTAACTGTTCCCGAAGAATGTGCAAGAATGATCCATAATTTTCAGTTAATGAGTACTTTGGGTCATTTTTTCCAGACAGAAAGCAGGTTAAAGAGAAAAGACTGCTACTGCCACTGCATTCTATATATTTCATGTTCATAAGTTTATTTAGAAAGGTTTTAAGATGTTTTTTCTACATGGTTCCTTGAGAGTAGACTGCTAAAAATGAGCAATTTGAATTTTTGCCCACTACAAATCCAGTAAATGGACACTATTAGGTGACCAGTGAAAAATAGTTATTGTATTCAGTTATTTTTGTTCAATTCAGTAACTTTTTACATCATAAAAACAATAATCACAATTTTAACTCCCTCCTACATTTCAGTGGGGACAGGGCACAAATAGGCCATTTGACAAAGTATAGCTTTTCCACGCCAAGATCAATTTCATCACAACATGTTTTCAGTTGCTGGCAGACTATGCCAGACAAGGAAGTAAAAATACACACTTTGTATTCCACTGTTTAAGCTTGTTTAAGGCACTCACTGCCAGCCAAGTTAAATTTACGTGCTCTTTGCTTTACTCCATGTCAAATGTTTCAATGGGCTACAAAGAGTTGGAAGGCAAAGGTTTCAAAATTTTGGATGATAGCAAAAGAGTTATTATGGGTTCTCTACCACATATTAGAAAACCTAAAGGGAGAGTCACACCTGTTTGGTTTAGGAGTTCACTGTGTATCAGTGGCATCATAGAGGAGTTGGAATAAGATCCAAGGATAGAAGCACTGCAAGCAGAAAGGAACTGATATGGGCTAAGAGTACTTCTCCATTTTCTGGCAAATGTTGTTAAGTATGACTTCCATTTGTATTTTATTTTTTTTCTCATGACTGCAAAAATATTGCAGCAGAATGAAAACACATCCTATAAACAGATGAAGGTCTTAAGATGCTTTAGGAAAGGAAAAGCTATCAGTAAATAATTTTGCCAATACCTGATCCAGAGAAACATGTTTTACTAAACCGCTGACGACAGTCCTCAGGCTTGCTTCACCAACATCCACTTCTTCAACATATAAAGTGTCTGCATCCGGATGCTTTTTGGCAGTAATAATGCAGCCAACACGAAGATCCAAACAAGAAACATCTACAGGTTTTGCATCACTGTGTCCAGAAGCTGGTTGCTGTTTCTTCTCCTTCTTTTCACCTATTAAAAAAAGTTTCGTTCATGAAATAAACATTAATAAAGCACAAATCATGTATATGACTATTGCAAGGGAAAAGCAAGCTACAATCTCAGAAGTGTAAATCCAGTATAAAACACAAATGAAGAGTAAAGAGTTCACACCTCTATTACTAGTTTCTAGTGGAGAATCAAACACACTCCAAACTAGATTGTTGCCTCAAGTAATTACCACCTTAGGACAGAGATATTTTCTTGTTTGCAAAGTGAAGTCATCACGAACTTTAAGTGTAGCTAATATGTATGCAACATATAGACTCTGCCAAAGGCTACATCAATAAGCCTGATACTGGTGTTTGCTAATTATTAAAACAGTACTAAGTCTTGTGATGGTGTTTCACCAACAAAGGGAAATCAGACAATCCCAAGTCATCAGGTTACTAGTGCTTAACAACTGCTCCTGACTGTGGACAATGCTAAACCACTGCAACTGCACTGATACAGTTGCAAAGCAACCCTTCAAGATGGCCTTAACTAACATTCTTCACTTCCTGAATACACTCGTGTGTGAAAATGCTCACGTCTTGCAAGATTCCACTGGTGCAGTCTTTATTCCATGGCAAAGCAAGGGTTTATCATCACCCATACATACTGTACAGAATAAAACAGCAATGAAGCAACACCCAGTTTGTATATCTGACTGTACTGTTTAAAAGACATTCAAGATTTGTTTAACAACTAGAATCGCTGGGGGATAAAGAAATGTGTATATAGTGCTTACTTAAAATAAGTATATTCTGTTACTCTTTCATCCAAGACAGCTTGCATATTAATGTGAACTAAATTCTCTTCTTTAGGGAGGAAAAAAAGAAAAGTGGACACAGCATGTCATTTGATTCATTTATCATTGCTCTAGCACTGGGTTGAAATCAAACCACATTCAATTAATAAAAAGGCAGTATTTTTTAACATAACCAAATAGCTCTTCAAAAATATTTCAGGTCATATATTATGAATAAAAAGCCCTAGTGTTTATGAGTGAGTTTTATTAATTCAAACCAATTATATATAAAATAATTTAAGAAAATTAAAAAATACTGTTAAAATAGTTAATATTTAATCCCTAGGATAATTTGAAATACCTGCCATCTTTATCCTTGGTAGCATTCCTCACTACTCTCCACGACATTTCTCTACAATAGTCTGGAGCCAAAAAATCAGCTTATACCACACAATTTATTTAACTCTAGAAAAATCAAGTCTGTCAACAAACAAAGAAAAGAGAAAACAGCAAAGCATGTCTGTACACAGCCTATATACATGCACATAAAACATGCATTTCAATGCTGCAGGCTAAGGAAAGAACTGCACTCCTCTGGCCAGTGCGGGAGTCAGCCCAAAATCAATATCCAGAGAAGCCTCACAGACAGAAGTTTGTAAGAACTGGAACAAAGAATATGGGAATACCCAGAGAGGAAACAGATGAGATAGGTGACAGAAATCAATGGGATATGAGATATTCCATAATTTCATCAAGACTAAAAAACAAATTTTACATATTGGTTACTTTGACTGTTAAATACTACACCTACAATAGACACTGAACTCCACAGAAATAGCCTGTACAGGGCTTCTATCTAATGTTCATGTTATATTTCACCTTTTTACAAATACAGTCACTGGATGGAAAAAGTAAAAAAGATTGCTTTACAAAGTTAAGCTACCTGTGCAAGATGAGAGGAAACAGAATATGAGAAGGATTTATTTTCCCTTTACCAACTGAATACTTGCTATGTAGTCACTGAATACTTGAAGAAAACAATTAATTGCCTGATGACACATGGGCCTCTGCTTTTATATTTACACCTCTGTGAAATACTGATCTGTCAAATGCTGCAGTACACCAAAAATATGAAGTAGCTTATAAGCCTGTGTACAACTCATCAGAAATAAATCAGACATACAGCACCCTATCAGCATAATATCCATAACATCCATAATATCCATACCTAATATCTGCACAAATAAATTCATATCAAATTAATAATAATTTGCATAAGAGAATGAGTGTAAAACATGAGTTTCAGTTACAAGATAGACACCCGTACTTTTTGCAAGTGTAACAGACATCCTTTCTTCTATTAAGAGAATTTGTTAAACAGAAGACAACGCAGACTGCTAAAAAAGAAAAATGGAAGGGAAGGTCTTAGGATATCCGCATTTCCTCCTTGTTGCCAAAACCAGATTATGCTATCTGCCTATGACCTTTACCCAGTACTTTCTCTCAGCCACACAATTTTACCAGTGTTGATATGGATATATCTGATAAATTCTGATGAAACTTCACTGCCTGTAAGAATTTTCCCATAAAAAAAAGGCAACATACTTGGATGATGCAGAAAACTACAATTTAGCACTTTGGTATTATGTTATGTTACTACTGCTTACAAGGTATTTTACTAAGCTGATCTTTGCCTTTTGCTTGCACTGTTTCCATGGCTGGGAAAAAAAATAAAATAAAAAAATCTAACTAAGTCTCAGAACACAGTCATCCAGCCTACCAAGAACTTCTCTAAACTTTGTGTCCTCCTTTTCATTCTCTCTCCACCCCCCTTTTTATTTTCTCCTTTATGTGTGTATACTGGTCTTTTTTTTTTTCCTGTTGTGAGGTTTCGGAGGACTTGAGGGGGTGTGTTTGTTTGCTTGTAATAAGGAAGTTCAGTTGCATCAAAAGAAATTTTGCATGTATCTCATTTAATAAGAATCTGTAGCTTACTTGATGGCCTTCACTAGCTTCAAGAGCTTCCAAGATTTTAAGAACTAGCACAACTCCTCCTACTGTGGCTGTACAAACTGTTTTCTTCTGTGCCCAAAGTGATGTAAAAGCACTTGTATACATCAAATGCTTTAACTGCATACCACAGCTAAGAAAACAGAAGTACCTTTTTTTTCTACTTTTTCCTTCTTTTTCTTCTCTTCATCTTCACCTTTAATTTGATCTTTGGAACCAGGAGATAATGTGATTGCTGTAGGTTGTGGAACATCCTCTGAAAACAAAGCTGTAGAAACCATTGTACCAGAAGGAACTGAGATCTGTTTAACTAAAATCAAAACCACAGAAGTCAGAAGGGATATCAGAACTTTGAACACTACGACATTTTAAGTTTTCAGTGTAAATTAAAAAGTAGAGAGAACTGAAAATTTTGCTTAAAATACCTAAACCACAACTGCTGAGTAGTGAAGCACAATACAAAACACATTTCAGAACTCAAACTATATATGATTATTCTGATCAGTTAAGAACAATGCCCTTGACTACACTATTTTTTAAATGGGAATAAGTGCTAAATACAAGAAAACATGTAAGCAAACACCACCTCTTTTCGTAGTTTATTTCAACATCTAGTTATTTTTGCTAATAATTCCTTATTCTCATTTGTGTTTGTCTAGTTTCAGTTTCCAGCTACTAGCTCCTGGCATACTGGAGAGTATTCCGCAATTTGCTACACGTA
The DNA here is from genome assembly GCA_013398125.1 of Aegotheles bennettii. Taxonomy (NCBI): domain Eukaryota; kingdom Metazoa; phylum Chordata; class Aves; order Caprimulgiformes; family Aegothelidae; genus Aegotheles; species Aegotheles bennettii. Next base: position 6,320 of record VZRW01014288.1, read on the forward strand.
AAATCATTTTTATATTGTAGTCAGATCATTCCTCAACTCTTTTTTCTGATTAACTGAAGAAACTGAGCCTGCATAATCACTTTCTAAGAAATCACCTGCAGCCCTAAAATTATGTTGATTCCCCACTTCCCTTCCTTAAATTCTCTACATTATCTTCATATTTCTTTTTAAACTGCTGATTTAGAATTCTGGACATCATCTCACTATCAATCTTACCAGATGAAAGCGTAAGAATCACCTCCATTCTACATTCTGCTTTTTAAGAATCTCATTAAGGCTTTCTACCAAATTATTGTACTGGGTAAGCATCATTAGTGCACTAGACAGTATCATCTAGGCTCCTTTTCCCAAAAAAGGTCACAGCAGATGATCTTTCGAGGTCCATTTCAACCTGGGCTGTTCTATGATTAATTAATGTTCAACAAATCCTTTTAGTGTCACTATTATCCAGTTCTCCATTCTGCATACATTCTTCTTATTATACTTCAGACAATTATTAACTTTCCTGAAGATCTGCAGTGTTTGTTGATACCTGCTTGTCGTTTGAACAGTTTATTTTCTTATAAACAGTTTTTTTAAATAATTTGATTTGTTGTACCAACAACCGCTTGCTTGATGTTTTGCTAACTAGTTGTAGAAAGACATTCTCGTTCTCAGATTTTTGAAAAAACATCTCAAGTGATATTTTTTATATACTGTGCCACCTAATTTCTGTGCTCAACAACTTAATACTGCCAAAGCTAACACATACTAATTTACCTCAAAAGCAAAGCTCTGAATTTAGTCCTACTACCTTTCAGATAAACTACCTAAGTAAAGTAAGATGCACGTCAAGTTATAATATTAATTTTCTACTTCTTTCCCTTCTTGGAAAAAAAATCATATACCTTGAGACTTCTCTCTCAAGCATAACAGTGATTCTGTGAAACATCCTATACTTGTTGAGAATTCCTGCAGACTAACAGACAATGCAGAAATATGAACTAATGGTTTGGTTTAGTATATGAAAGAGCTTTATTCATGCCTAAAAGACAAAAAGAAGTCTTTGCATTTATAACATGCTAGTCTCTTTGAAGACTGAATGGATTGTTTTACCAGTAGAACATTCAGTATGGTTGAATGCTAGCATCTAGCTACACTGCATACTATCTCACCCAATTTACAATACTGACAGCATGGGTTAAAGCTGTGAAAAGCAGAAGAGGCTTTCTTCAGAAATAATTTTAAAGACAACATGCTAGATCTGAAACACTTCAGTTTTGTTTTCTGCCCTTTTTTAATATTATTTAATGATGATGTGAGCTGAACAGAACTACGCAGAGGAGTGCAGAGAAGGAAAACCAGTACAATATAAGGCTGGTTTTACTAAAGCATGGAAAAAAATTCAAAACACATTGTTTCTAATTTTACATTACCACAGATTTTCTAATGAGTCACTTCCCATCTCTACTGTGAACTATGGCTTGATTTTCCACAGGGAATTTTCAGTCATGCTAGATTAAATACTCCAGAGCATTAACAAGTGTTAGACATGCACAATTTCTAAGGTATTATAAGAAGTCAATGTTACCAGTCAAATTCAGGTTTTATTAGGAAAGGCACTGTACAAAAACATACAAAGAACCAGTTCCATGTCTGATTAAGATTTGGCATATGTACCTGCTAGGCCTGCAGCTTACAAAAAAGTTGGAATTAAATAACTTGTCATAGTCATGGAACCTAGGAAAATCTAGAATTTTTAAGAAATGCCATAGAGTAACATACAGAAAGATAAAAAACAAGAAGCATTCATATAGTTTTGATCATATTTTGTGCTAACTAGATCTATGTTGTAAATGGACAGAACTTTTTCCCCACCTCCATTTTGAACTTCTGCCTGAATCAGCTCCTGTTTCAGCCCTTCAATTTCTTTCTTCAGTTTAGCATTTTCCACACGGAGCTTCTTCTCTTCTTGGAGAGATGCCTGTAAGACTAGAGTTGACACTATACTAAAAATGACAGGTTTCAATAATTAGCATTCATCATTTGGCAGAGGTTTTGGGTTTTTCTAAAGAAAAGTAAAACATGGTGAGCCAAAGACCAAAAATGTGGAAACTTTCAAGGAATATATAATCAGAAATATTTTGGAATCCTTTTTCTGTTGAAACAGCCATTTTTTTACAATATTTATATATTCAAGTTGCCTCTCAAAATACTGGCTTCTCAGTCCCCTATATAGACTCACAAGAAAAAATTCCAAGAAACCTACTGGAAGTTTGAACATGTTTGTAACATGGAGCACCTTAATTCACTGATTCCAATACATACAAAATATCAAACCTGAAGTTATGATATGAGATAATCCCATAGTGTTGAAGAAGCAGTAACACAATCAGGCAAAGGCAGTCTTGTATTCTTCCCAACTTCCCTTCTCCCCCCCCAGATGGAATCGTGTCCTATCAAATTTCCATAATCTGTTTGTGTCATTAATCCTTCCTCATTCCTGTCTTTTCTGTTTCAGAATAAGACGCTTGAAAAAACCCCACAAGCCGCAAGACAGTGAAATGGTGCTATTACAAGCTTTATCTTGGACACGCTTTAACTTGAAACACACTTAAAAAGGCTGACAGAATAAATGAAGTTGGTCCATGTTCTCATTTTTTCCTATGAGCATTTAATGTTAAACATCTGGTTAGCAAGTTTATCATAAGATAGATAATTCCTTACTAGCTTTCTCCTTGAGCAGAGCTACTTGTTGCTTGAGGTATTCAATAACTTGATCAGCCTCTGCACCCTTCTGCTCCAGCCTGTTCAACACTGCATTGTTGGCTGCCATCTTTACCAAGAAACAGGCTAAAAACCTAGACAAACAACAGGCAGTCTAAAATTAGTGACTTCTTAATGTAGTAACACTACTATCTCTTACCACCTGAAGTAGTTTTAAAATCAGTTGTTGAATAAGAAGATTTGGTAAATGAACAAGTGAGGCTCCCACCTCCTAATGCAAAGACCAAACAAAAAGCAACATTAAATGAAATCTGATAGTTGACAGCTGCTTTCAAGTATTTTAGAAGAAAAGCTACATTTTTTCGCCAGCTGCAGAAAACATATTCTTCCTTAAATGAAACAGAAAAAAACCCACCTTCACAGAAAGGTCTGGATAAATGAGGGGAAAAAAAAAAGGAAAGTCTGGACAGGAGAACACTGCACCCTGGTTTTAACTGAAAAAATGTATTAAATACATGTAGAATTTTAATAATACTAAGAAAATTGAAACATCCCATGAAAATTTCCAAACTTTTCTAATAAATTTATTCAGAATACACTGAATACTTCACACATTGTAGTTGTGCATACATTAAGAATTTACTGTTATTTTACTTTTAAGCAGAATTCATCAGTATTTTTACTCATCTCTGATTAATACAACTTTTATTGTAGGTTTACATCTTCAGAGTTATTTTAACACTGATTTTGATTGTCTTATTTTGTTTCCACTGAAATAGAAGGCCAGCCCACACAGGTAACAATTTAAAGCAGCAGGAAACACAAAAGTCCAGTAAAGACAAGAGCACAAATAAATGCTGTTTAACCTTTTAGGATGTTCAACTCCTTTTACTGGATTTCTCTAATATTCCAAAAACTAGCTAGGCCTTGTGTAAAGCCCTTGTTTCTTGAAAGCTACCAAATTTGGCCTACTTCCTTCTCTGCAACATTTGTATCTAACCATAAAAGCTCAAACAATAGCAACAGAGAGATAAAATATAGTTAGTCACTCATTTCTGCAGCAGATAGTGCTTTTACCTTCCCACTCAGTGTCTAGATGTGAAGAAAGAATCTCTACTAACAGCCGCCTCATCTGTAAATCAATAAAACTGATTATAGGTGGGAAGAAAAGACACCTTGCAGATTTTCACAAGCAACAGTTATGTAATCCCACTGAATTTGCCTGTCTACTGCAATAAAGACTGGTAAGAAAATGGCAATCCCGATGCACGTATTGACTTCTGAACTTTATCACAGCCAAAAAATGCTTCTTCTCATATCGAATTGCACCGTTTTATCGCACCATTATTCTGACACTAACGTATGAATATTCTCCATTGGGATTTGCAACAAAAACTATGCTGAAGACAAAATAGGTTTAGAAATAATTGAAAGGTGAAAAATCACACTCATGCCAGTGTCAACATACCACCTTTACTGCACTCTCAGTATCGACTTACATTCGATATCTGATCTTCTATTAAAAAGAACTCAATTGTCCACAGCTATATTTTTTTTTTAAAAAAAAGCAAAGGAATTAATCAGGAATAATGTAAATAAAAGTTCTCAAAATAAAGTTAACAATGCCAGAGAGAGATACAGTAGCCAGATGACAGTGTATATTACTCCTGCAAAAGTGACAAATGAACTAACATCTTGCCTTCTTTGCAATCTAATACAATTGAAGTCTGTTTTACACGCACCGTTTTACTTAAAGATGCAAGAGTATTACTACCATGACACCTTCCAATCCACAACAGATATTTCTTTTGAAAGAAAGAAACTGTCACAGAGAGAAGAGCAGTAAAAGCACTCTGCAGGACAACTAAAGTGATTTCAATATTCAAATTAATCTCTGTTAATAAGAAAATAATTTTCTTTTCATGTGCAGTCTGAAAACAGAGGGTTTTAAGAAGGAAAACAGTGATTCCAATAAGTTACTCACTTAGATGTCAAACAGACATAAAACTATTATGGCACAACACAGCATAATACAAAGCCTGGGGTATTACTGACTAACAGTAAGATTTCTCACAAGCTACATATTCTCTCAGGGGAGCACAGTACAAACAGTGGAAACATTGCTAAAAACAATAGAAATGCTACTAAAACTTCAAAGTGAATAGAAATGGTACAATTTACAGGTTTTAGTCCAGTTGGCTAATGAACTGAAGATCTGGAAATGAAGTTACATGATTACAATGGGTAGACATTTTCCCAACTGTCAAATAAATTTCTGTAAACCTAGTATTATAACAATAACATAAAGGAATAGGTATTTCTGATACTAATATAAAGAGCCAACCGCTAAAATTAACTGCTGCATAGGCACAGGAACCCATACAGTAGAGTAATAAAACTGTATCTAAAAAGGGCACGTTAAAAAAAAAAAGTTAAGATTGATCCTTTATTATAAAACACGAAACATACTAAAAACATTAGCACTGCAACATCCAGAGGTTACAGTCAATAATTTTTTAGATTTTTTTTCTAAACTTTCCCCTAAACCCTTTGCTCTCTATTACACCAATACCCCCTAACTTCAGAGAAAAAAACATCCGCTAACCTGCTTCTATTGGTGATACACAAACTAAACACTGAAAAGAAAACCAGGAATAATATAGCTTAAATACAGAATCATATCTTAATACAGATATATTCTGATCTGTTTTGCAGAAAATGTTCCTGAAAGTAAACTGAAAATAAAGTCACTTCCTACAATTGTGCCTAACAAGCTGCTTACCCTTCAAACAAAAAACCATGCTGAAAACCGAGTAAGGAGTAGTGATATTCAGACTTTCCAAAAAGGGTAATCTCCTGAAGTCAGCTGGCTCAGCCAAGGGAAACTGTTTCATCTCATACCTCTGAAGACTACTTTGTTACCTGCAAGACATTCAGAACTGCTCAAAAACCCACTTACTTCACTGTAACGGAACTCAATCTTCAAATGAAAGACAGAAGTCTTGCAACTTTTCATGAAGTTACATATCAACACACAGAAATAGTTTAATTTCTCATCATTCTACTTGCTGATTAAAAGAGTTGCCTATCTTTTTTTTTAAACAGAAAATATTGCCTCTTGTGGTCTTCTAAATAGCTGCAGTGCTCTCACAAGAGAAAACAGCCATTATTCTACTTTGTTTCTAAAGAACACAAGGTGAAAGGGTCCCCAAAGTGGCAAACTCTATATAATAAATCAAGACTTCTTATATAGTATGAATTGCCCCAAAACTTCAACATCTTTTAAAAATATTGGTTTATCAACATTGGCCTTGATCTTAGAATATATCCAGATCAAAAAGTGAACACACCAAGATGCTAAAAACATAAACCTTGTTGTAGCTTACTCTTCAATATTAATAATCTCTGTTTTTAAAAGCAATAAAAGGTCAAAACCCCCATAAAATTAATGACAAGATTTAAAACTTACACTCTAAAAATTGTTTTTGAAATCTATCCATTGTCCAAACATGGAACCAATTACTTTTCACTATTGGAAAAACAATTATTTAACCAGAAAACCAGAAGTCAGAAGCAAACTGATTCCCAAAACATAACGTTATTAGCTCCAGGCATTCATTTTTTCAGTTGGAGGTTTAAAAAAGCTCAGTATTTTAAAGTTCTCAGCTTTTTCTTGCAATGTTTTGTTAACATCAATACACAAACTATTATATAGTGGCACTATAAAAGATCAACTGAAATTTTAACTGTTAGCCTTGTATTTTGCTTAAGAAAAAATGCTCTTTTAAATATGAGTAAAATGGAATTACAGTCTAAAATGTAACAGGGTATTGTAAAGTATGGCAATACAGTTTTGCAGAATTATAAAAGACATAAGAATTCTATCTTCCTCATTCTCACCAAACAAGTGATTGCTGTAAGTAGGGCTTTAAACAGTTGAACAGCCTGATTTTTTCATTACTTTTTTTTTGAGCACTTTAATACAATTTTTAAAGTATTCATAAACTACAAACTCCTGTGTAATTGTTATTGAAACCAAATTGCCATGCAGGAAATTATTAGGCAAAGTTGTACATTTCTGTCATATGTTACTTTAAGTGACATCTTTTGCACCAAGAGAGTCAGAACAATTGCTTCACAGATTTCCAAACAACTAATGTGTCTAACACCATCCACCCAAGAAGTAATGTCAGCCCTAAGGAATGATCTGCTAGCTCTGGAGACTAGAGTCCAACCCTTCCGGCTGCCAGATAGATCAGGCTCAATCACAGTTGAAGACAGGTCTTTTAGTAGTCTTAAGAACCTACCCCTCCCTATTTTCAAGGGCTGTAAATAATAAAAACACACACAGTCAAACTCTTTCATATTGAAAAACACTGCAGTATAAAAGAGATTTTTTTAAAAAACATTGCATTAAAAAAGGCCCATTCACTGGTACCAATTTTGAGGCAACAGAAGTTACTCAGTAATGATTATTTTTAAAAATTAAGACAAGTCTGTCTTGACAGGGAACAACGTACCAAAGTCCTAAGCAAGTCACAGCATTAATGAGACAGGCAAAAATCAAATCTATGTGAAGCGATGAATGAAGAAGTAAGACAGGCATAACCTAGAACAAATAAAAGTAGAAGTATTTATTTTTTTACTTTAAGAGTATTATGACAAGTTTAATTTGAATTAACATGGATCTCATGGATCTGCATGGTAGAGATCATTAGAAACTGAATAGTCAGAAATAAAAATTATTTTAGTATTTTGTTCAAGTTTGCATTTCAAGACTTAGCAGATGGTACAATGTATTAATTAATTGGATCAATATCTTAGCACACTACAGCTGCAACATTCAAAAAGCTAAGTTAAGAGTACTTGCAATTTCATTCACCTCATAGCTGTAAACTTGTGCTAACCTTGTATTCAGGAAGAAGTTTCTACCAATGCTTGCCTCAGTCCAATTCTGAAATACCTTTGTACTCTTTCCCACCTCTGAGCAGACAGCCCAAGGTCTAAACAAAGGAGTTCTGTCCAGGTTAAGACAAAAGTCAAGTGATTTGGATGTGGTTTGTAACAGAATTTTTGCCTTCAGAGCTACCAAAAATTTTCATCACCAAAGACCATATATGAAGGTATATGTAACTTATTGATCTGAGAGACTGCCCAGTAATTCAATAGACATGGATGGCTCACAACATGGCTCAAGTAAAGCAACTTCTTAGCACTGCTTGACTTAAGCCTCAACAGGTTACACACTCTCTACATTTGCCAGGTCTCTTGGAAGTTCAGTAAAGATTCATCTGGTTGTGTTTTATAGTCTGAAATTTAAGTAGTGGCTCATACGCCAAAACAGTTGGACAGACCTATGTACTTTTTCAGCAGCGTGTATCTTTTGGATTCCACTGCATTAATATTTTAATAGTACTATCAGAATCTTATGATAAATGATCACCCACAACGTGCTACCTTGTTTCTTTGACCTTAAACACTGATTTCTAAACCCAAATACATCCAATTATTTGGAACACAAAGCTTACATCAAAAATCAACAGGTTTGTTGGTTTGGGTTTTTTTTTTACTTTCTAAAAGCTTAATTTTCTGAAACATTGTGTATCCAGTGGCTATCACTGAATATAAAACAAAACAAAAAAGTAGCTGTTTCTCATGTCACCTCAGAATATCCTCATAAAACTTCCTCAATAGGTGATGGATTGTTGGAGATTTCTGAGAAATTAAGTCTGTGTGAGCAATTTAGCTTTGATCATGTGAATAATTCAGTTCTCATGAACACAGCTGTACTGTCAAAAATAAGAAGAAACTGCAAAAAGATAAGAAAAAGAAGACACGGGCCAAGAAGATAAAGAACAATAAAATACTTCGATAGCTGCTGAACCACTTGTTTGCAGGTTCATGTGAATAGCCTGATTGTTGTCAATTACTAGATAAGCAAGGTATGTAGAACAGCTGCAAGTAGCCAATAATATTGCAGAACTAAGGTTTAAGGTACTCTGTATAAATATGGGTGTTTTTAGGGAATAAATCGAACAAGATGCATAACTCTTATTGAGTCGTTCTCTTGATTCCGGCCGTCCTCTCCGACAATGGATTTTACAATTACAGGCACACACATATGATACATGATCTGTGAATAAGTCAAATTTTATTAGAATGAGCTATGGCTGTGTAGTGGAACAAAGTGTGTATTTACCAAAGACAGAAGGAGAACATGGCAAGAGACGCATCACGAAAGAATGTAATCAAGGATGGAGGAGCATTGATAAACCAGCGTAACTGGGCTGAAGTTGAGATAAGGGACTTAAACTTACAAGTAAAGTGACAAGCTAAGGAAAGACCCTACATGGAAGAAGAAGACAAAGTTCATGGAAGGGACACTTCTTCCACAACCACTAGACACCAACGAAGACCACTGAAGACCCTCATGGAAGCCCCTCAAAGACCTAGGCTGCAGGCATAATAAATATGCAAATATGTTAATTAGTTCCAGAAAATAGAATGAATACGTGTAACTATTCTGGGAAAGCTAATGTGTATGTATTTAACAGAGCTACATAAGCTTGTGCCAATGCCACATGTGGCATGAATTATAGGCAAATATCCCCTATGCATTCAGCACCGTAATAAAGTAATGCCTGCTTCTTAAGACTACATTGGTGTTAGGGAGTGTTATTCTCCATTTTGGTTAGACATATGCCTATAAATTCAGAAATATAAGCAGACTCAGCTGCATCTGGACAAGCCTGTCAGGTCAGCACCTAACAGAAACTCAAAGAATCTGTACTGCGGTTCACCTTCTAGGGTTTTATTAGTGAGTGAAAGCTTTGGATTACTTTAATAACTACAGAGTAAACTACCCATAAATCAGATAGCAGAAGAATAATCTGAACTGCATTGAAATCTACCTGTTGATACCAAACAGATCACTGTTTCTTAGGTATTTTATTGATTTTTGTAACTTTATACCTAAAAAGTGAGCATTCACACTACCCCCTTAATTAAGAACAGGCGCACAAGTTATAAAAAGGTAAAGAAAAAAATCTTCAATCCCTCTCCCTAAGACAGGTTGCACTTGAGAACAAAAACATATTTTAAAAGTATGTCTTAAAATCCAATTTTTTTCTTTCGGGTCTCTCAGAGCAATAAGCATCACAACTCTTGTTAAAAATCCTAGCTGCCAAAAAGAAATTTTAAAGATACCTTCTCCTCAGAAACTTGAAGAGTATGGAAATAAGAATACCATTGAGCAATGTATTTTATGTCAGCAGTAGTCTGCAAAATAACGGTATTGCTTAGGTGGGTCACAGGAACATTAATCCCCCTTTTCAATTTTAATTTACAATACTATTAATGTCTGAAACCTGCCTGCTAGTTATCTTACGTAGTTTAACTGTAGTAAAAAAGAACCTTGAAATTTCTTACTTTTACATTAATACTAGCTTTTCCACATGTAAAAATAGTATCTTGTAGCACAGCTAAAGGAAAACAGGATCTAACCATTCAGCTAAAGCAAGTGCTAAGGCTAAAAATAACTATTATTTACTCATGAAAGCACTCAGCAGACATCCTCTAGATGTACAGTGAAAGAATCAGTGTTCTCTAACTACAACTGCATTAACAATTGCTGGTATTTACTGAGGCAGAAATTTTAGGTATTCTTTTATGTGGACTGAATAAAAGCTGAAGAAAATTAAATTTGAAAATGTGTGTGTTTGAGTGTGTGTCTGTGGGCAATCAATGCAAGAATAACGGCAAACGTCTCTTACTAGGGAGCAACAAAGCTGTCAATCCAAGCTTTAAGGGGAAAAGACTGCAGTTGCAGTATCTTATCTACTTAAGTAAAACCCTCCCACACACATTCAATGATCCAGTCTCATCCATTACACAAATTACTGTACTTTCCAGTGTTGAATTTACTTGCATAATACAGGAGGATGATATTTTAATGAAAATCTTCTGTAAGGCTACTATAAGGATACCCTTAACAGAGAAAATTATTTATTTGACTGTGGAGTGAAAAGTCTAAGTTAACTTTTATATCTAAAGTGGACTAACAACAACTAATACTCAGCAGCAGTTACACGTCACTTTAAAACCGTGTGCCAGCAGTACCTACCACAGCATATTACACAGAATCACAGAA
>VZRW01014299.1:0-15364 GCA_013398125.1 Aegotheles bennettii
AATGAAAATCATGTACCTGATACTGTTTCCAGTACTTCAAGCTGAATTAGGATTTCTTTATGATTTCCTAAGTTAGATTACTGACTATATTTTCAGAGCAGAGTGATACTAAAATATGATGACGCATACATTTATAATACTAAAATATGTAGAATATATGTTAAAAGAACAGATGAATATTAAATATAAACCTTTTTGAAAGAAATTTAAGAAATAGTATTGATCTTTCTAGATCTGTGGGTTGTTTTTTTTCTTTAATAGCTGCTTTTTTTTGGACAGTAGTGAGTTGTTAAACTTACATGTTCAAACTCTTGTATGCAAGTCTATGCCTTTAGGGCAATAAGCAAGAGATGACTGATTTGGTCTCTGGACCATGTCCTGGAGGGTTGAAATACTCAGATGAAAATGTTGATTTTAATCAGCCTGTCCATTGCCTGGTGTTGTAACTACAGCAAAAGTGTTGGCCTTAGCGCTCTTGCTCCTGTCAGGCTTCATCTGCCTTATTTTTGTAAGCTAGCCAACAGTTTCCAATTCTTTAAAGATTTAAAGATTCTAATTCTCTTTCAAAGTCTTTAAAAAACATCAACAACAAAAAACCCCAAACCCAAAAAACCCTTACAAAAACAACCAACAAAAACAAAAAATGAAAACCCCTAGGAACAAACCTGTACAAGTCTTGCTACAAAGCCTGTGAAGAACTAATTATAGCTGACTTTGTTCATTGCTGCTAAATGTGGTTGGGGCAGAAAAATAGCCTCTGTGTGCAACACTGCAGCTTGTACATGTGGGCATGCTGAAATGGGTTCTCTTGCCCCTTCTGTAGGTGTCATGTATTGTAACACTTCCACAAATAAAATTAGTTGTATAAGAGCCTGTGGAGCAGAAATATGAAACTAGCTTGATATTTATTTCTTAGGTTTTTTTAATTGTTTAGTATCAATAAGTATGTAAACTATGGTACAGTAAGTTTTAAATTAAATTTAGCTGTAGAGAATTGTAACTCCATTGTGAACAGTTTACCTGAATTTCTTGGATTGAAAGCCCTTGGGTATTGTCAGGATTCTTCTGAAACATATTTTGTCAAGGGGAAGGATTACACTGTGGTTCTAACTGGGAATTGATTTCCAGATCACTTCCTCAGAAGCGCTAGGCTATTGTTCAGACACCTACTAGCTCCATGTAGGAGGTCAATGAGCAAATGAAAGGAGAAAAAGGTAGTTTTTTAATAGGGTTTGGCAAAACTATTCTCAAGAGTGCTTCAGTACTTGATGTTAAGTCCATCCATATTTATGCCCAAATACATCCCCTGAAATTGCAACAACCTGATGGGATGGGTCTGTTAAACATCCACCCCCAAAGAAACCCCTTTTTTAAAGTGCCATACTTTCATTGATGTATGAAAGCTGTGGCACGTGTGTGAGAGAACAAGGTAAAATAGCATCATAGAAATACCAATAGTAAGTGAAACAGATCATGCTTTTTAAATGACTGAGTGATCTCTGTTAGATATTGTTCACTCTTTACTGATGTTACCAGTAACTATTATGTCTGAAGGAACACATTGGGAAGTGCATTTCTTCAATAGGAATTGTAGCAGGTTAATTTTACTTATATCATTGTTTCTAGAAGAGGTGGGTAAAACCTCTCATAGTAACTGTGTTGCTCAATCTGTTTCATATCTGATATGTGATAGCAAGCTACAGTCCACTGATTGGCACTTTTTTGCTCTAGCTTAAAATATTCTGAATCATTGAATGTCCTTCATTCCCCATACTGCCAGCATAATTATCCTTATTTTTCTTAAATTTTTTTGGTTTTATATATATTTACTCATAGGAGCATAAAACAATAACAGAATAAAAGTTACCTTCTATCTTGTCAGTTTGCAGACAAGATAATGCTCAGAATCCTCAGTTGTCATAATATTAGTCACTACTTATTCTGATTCATTTTGCTCAGTTCCCTCTCCTCTGCTGAAGCCAGTAAGTGGGCGGCGTTATTAATGTTTTTTCAATAGTTTGTCTGAGGGTACTTCAGAAATGCATTGTCAGACGTTGCTTCCAAATATATTAGCTATACTTATATCACTGAGTGATTTCAGTGAGAGGTAGCTTGTATGTTATGGTCAGTGTTGTCTCTGTTAGTACACACAGTTCTGGGCAGTCAGGATAAAGGATGATTATATTGAAGTAAAGTGGGCAGGATCAGAGTAGTGTGGCAGTGGAGTGATCCCATGTTGTGATATCTCTTGGTGCTCACTGCTGAAAGAAAACATTGTAACTCTCACTTCTGGAGATTCACTATCTAGTTGTGATTCCTGCAGTGACTACTTTAATTCGTGTAACTTTGTCAGAGTTCTCTCTGCCTTTAACTTTACCTGCTTGAGCTGATTTTTCCATCTCTGGCTTTTATTTGTTCAAGTGGGGTTTCAGTTGTCAGTCAGATGTTTCCAGTTTCTGCAACCACTTGATTTCCAATGTAAATAGTTTCTGTGACTATTTATGATATTGATCATTATTCCATAGGTCCCAAACATATAAACTTAGACTGTACTTCAAAATACACTGACACTTTTATAGATCTACATTTAATCTAAACGAACACTTTTCTTGTTAGAACTTGAGACTGGGAAGTAAAGATAAAGTTCACAAGTGGGAGTAGAGCATGTTCTTTTGCACTGTTGGAGTCTGCCTGCAAACCTAGATGTGCTACATAAACCAGCATACAGAGACTTACTGAAGTGGTTCTGAGACGCCTCCTTGGTTACAGATGACTGAAGGACTCCCACCCACCTGTTCATGATACCTAACATGTCCAGATGAATCCTTTACCACTGTTGTGATGGAGGGAACATGCTTTTGGAAGGAAATAAATATTAAAAATCTAGAGGGGGTGATGTGGTGTGGTATATGCAGCATTTCTCCAAAACAGATTCTGCTCATGTTCTTTGCTGTTCCCTTGGGTTTTGACATTTTTCTCTCGCTTTCTGTGAATGCTTTAATCCCCTCTTTGAAGACAGGAATGGAAGCTTTATTCTTCTCAAGCAGGAAAGTGAGCTAATGAGTCATTAAAAAAAAATGCACTTTTTTGCCAGACTTCAGGTGCAGTTATCTCTCACAGATGGCTCTAAGTATATTGTTCTTAATGTTGGCAGACAGTTTTCTGAATCATCCAAAAGAAATCTGGAATTATTTTCTGTTCTTCCTAGGTCTTTAGTTTTGCTCATTCTCTGCCAGTGAAAACATTTGTGATAATGAACACTGTGATAATGTCATGCAGACCTAAGTAGTTCTATCCTCTAATTTCAGCTTTCAGGATGGCGAAGGAATAGTCAAAGAAATGAGCTTTCCCCTTGATGAGCTCCTCTTTGTGTTACTGTTACGTATTCCAGCTACACTTGATACTTCATTCTATTATCAAATTCTCATGTCAATGTGTGTTTTACAATCAATCAGTTCAGGTAACTAAGCTCTGTCAAGGAGCATCCACTTAAAATACACTGTCTAAATGCTACATTGACTGCAGAAGAAACTTCTGTTGACTTTGGAAAATGTAGTAAACTTGAACAGTCTTCAAGTTTGAGGTCACTGTATAGATTGGTATTTTTATGGAGCAGAGTATTTAGAAAATGAGGTTTCTACCTTAAACCATGTTGCTGTACATACTGCATAGATTTCTTTTTCGTAGTGGGAGGATTTTCTTTTTCGTCTTCTCTCGTTTCCTCAAACTTATGAAAGATTCCAGAAACTGAATTGAAGACATTCATCCCTTGAACAGATAGAAAGTTTGGCTCAAAGTTTCACCAGAAGTTGAAACCTCTCACAAGATGAGTGAGGGGAGAATGGGGTTGGAATACAAACGTTCTGGCAAAGGAGCCCCTGCAGGTAGTAGGATGCTGGTAACAGATTATGTTGTGAGTCCTGTTTTCATGTTCTCATTGCTATGGTAGAATTAATTAACATTTCTCTCTACAGTATTTTAATAATTTTGAATAGAATTAGTGGATGCAGGCTTAATTTTTTATTGTTAGTCAAATTTAGTGTTGCAATAATCAAGATATGTGGTAAAATGTGGGCCGTGTTTCTATCATGGCAGTTGAAACTTACACCTACATAAAGAAACCCCCCCAATGCTGGTTTAGCCATTTTGTCTTTACACTCCTCACCTGCAACAGATTATCTCCAATATTGCTTCAAGCACTTTGAGATTGCTTTATTTGTTAGAAACTGGCAATATGCTAAAGCTGTCCTTTGAGTAAAGTGTGCCATTAATTACTAGGTTACATTAATTAAAGTAAATGCAATCATGAGGGCATGCTGGCAGTGTTAAAGTTAATGACCCAAGACATTATTACTTAATACAACTTTGAAGTTCATTCAAGAGGTTTCAAACTGCAGGAATTAGACTACAAGGTATGTGGGCATAAAATTCTAGAAGCCGTTATTCTGGCTACTGTGGGATGACTGAGGGTTTCATGCCAGCTTGAATAAATTAACTGTGTAGGTAATTGCCCAATACTGGTGTTTTTGCGAAAACTTTGATTTGCAAAATGTACATGCTCAATTTTTTCATAAACATGCAATGTTTATATATGTTGTTGAAGTCAAAAGCCCAAATTGCATCAAAGTACCTATTGTATTGAGTGATGCACCAATTTCAGGAAGACAGTCTTATTACCTGAAATGTCATTAACAAGTTTAAGATAATAAATGATGTGAACTAACAAGAAAAAGAGGACGGAGATGATAAAGTTGCGGTTGTAGATCATGAGATGTCTAAATTAAAGCTTATTGAAATAATCCATGTTCTAAACCTTCATTTACCTAAAGCTTTTGAGCTACATTCAGTTTTACTAGTATGAGTTCCACTTCTACATCTGAATTTATAGTTTCCAGGTTCTTTGACTTATTCTTGTGGGTGACTTCAGATTATTAGAACACAATTGATTTGGAAGAGTGGGTTTGTATGATGGCAACTGGAGTTGTCTAGTTCACATCTGATACTGTTTTGTAATTCACATGCATGTCCATGCAGTGATATTCTGCCCAGGTGGATTTTTGGGCTACTTCTAAGGATCAAAGTATTAAATATTTTCTTTATGCATTGTGTTAATGATTAAGGTGAAATTATAAGGAGACCTACATTGTCATTATCTTATTTTTCAAACATTTCTTCTGCATTTGTCAGTTCTGTCTGCTTCAAAGGACTCTAGCTGAACAACTTAAAGAAAAAGCTCTCTCTAACTGTAAGTTGTGTTCTTTGTTGTCTCATTCATAAAAGATGAAATCAATGTGCTTTTCACAAAGTATCCTTTTGAATGCAGTAGTGCATCAGTCCTGAAGTACTGAATTATCACAGGTTTGTTCTAAAGCAAATTGGAAGTTTTGTTTTATTGAATGAGCACTCAAAAGGTAAAGTGTGTATGGATCACTACCAGACCAATCAAGTCTTGCCAGCTGCAAGGATCTTCTTATCTCATATTAGTGTTTATCCAGCAAAGCCATCCCTGTCCCATAAACTGCAGGAGGTAAGATTAAACAAGTTGCTTAAGAGACAAAAAATAATTCAAGGTGCCATTTTACTTACATACCTTCATTTTATCAGCTAATATAATATGATGAAGCATTTGCAAAAGTAAGGTATAGTAGCCCTTAGTCAAAATGTATGAGTTAAGCTAGAATGTAACTCTGGCTTCCTTAAATACCCAAAATAAACCTTCTGCTAAAACAAGGGGAACAAACATACAGGTCAGACTAACAGTCTTTTCTGAAACTTCTGTTTGTTTTGGGTACTATTGTTATTAAATTTGAGGTTAATATACATAAACAAGACATTACTAAAGTCATAACAGTAAATTTCTAACTGTAACAAAGTAAATTACAATTATAAACAAAGTAGATATGCATGTTATACAAACAAAATACAGTACATGTGCATATAGCTGGCTAAATCAAGATGGCTGTGATGTTATCCTAGCTGTGTTAAATAGTCAGTCTTCTGAACTGGTGAACATGAGGTACTGCTCAACTCAATGTTTCAGCTCATTCCTTTCTTCAGTGAAAGCACTGAATCTGATCTTTGTTAGTAAAAGAATCTTGAAAAAAATCTATGCTATTACCTTTTCTAATTAATGTTTAAATGACATTATTGAGGGAGATGAAAAGGCTATGCTAATAAAGATGTTTAAAGGATTGTTTTAATGACTCTAGTATTCTACAAATTCTCCTTTTACCACACAGAAACTAATTGTGAGCACTTCTGTGTAAGCAGGGAGGAATGGGAAATTAAAATATAACAATCCATGTGCTTATGCTTACCTGCAATATTATAGTACTTTCTGTGGACTGAATTTTAGCTCAAAACTCAGTGTCTGATTTTCTTTCTCCTTAAATTAAGGATGTAAAGTAGACCCTACAATATGACTGTCCTATAGAAAGTGAAGGATCAGAAGCATCAATCTGCTGCTTCTGTGAAATTCCATTGCTCTATCATTGCTTTATCTGCAAAGTATTGGACACTATGCCCTCCCCTTTTAGAGCAGCACATTTAAAATCAAAATCTCCCCTGTGTTGTAAGAACAGGATGGCACCTGCAGTGAGAATGCTGAAGAGTCATAATGGAATTTCCTGTGGTAGTTTGTACTGGAAAACAACTTCTGAGGCTGATAAAATTACCCTTTTCTCCAAAATCACTGCTAGATATCTTTCATGACTGTGCTGGGTATGCTTACAGTGTCTGCCACAGGTTTGCCTGGACTTCTAATGTGCCTACCCTAGGCTGTAAGTTTTTAAGGCTGCTACTCTCCCCCATTCCTCCAAGGATCTATTACTTTCAAACTGTCTGTCTTGCCTTTAACATTTTTCTTCAGGTTCAAATATTTATCAGAGAGCAGAATAACTCAATGTGACACATTTGCCCAAAGCACTCTGCAAAAAAATCTGTGAATGATTATACATGTCTAACTTCTTCAGGAAGCAGTGAGGGAAATAAGTGGATCCTCACTGAGGACACATTTCTCAGACTTTCTGCCAGCAGTTGAAAAATCTCTAACATATATACCACATAAAAGAGTAATGAAATAACAGCAACCTTATAAGCTTCATTGTGGTAAATAGCTACCCCATTAGAGATGCTGAAGGGAGAAGGAAAGAAGAATGCCAAAAGACCTTTATTTACAGCGAGGGAAGGGAATAGAGAGACAAGTGGTAAAAAGAAATGAGGGAGTGTTGTCACAGCACAAAGAAACTAGATGAGGCTTTAGTCCTTGGGCTCCGGTATTTCTGTGCAGCTGCTGCTTTGAAGTAAAACACTTGTCTGTATGTAGACCCCTGAACTGCATCATGTTCATGGCAGGATTGGTTTAACAGGACAGTGCAAATAACTAACAGCATCTGCCATGAAGCCTTTCTAAAGGATTCTGTTCTTTTCTGCTGGTATCTACCCAAAGCAAGGAATAATTACAAGCGAAGAACTTTGTATTGGTAAAGACAGGCTGGTGTGTGGAATCAAAAGACATTTTCTTCAAGTTCAGAAGTTTCCTTCATACTGCTAGAAGGGATGAGTGTCAGGGAGCTTTTTTCCATTTCTAGGTCACCCTGTAGTTTTTATCACAAATACACAATATGTGACCAATACAGTCTTAATATCAGAGTTAAAAAAAAAAATCAAAACAAAGATCAAGAAATTACTCAAATGTAAAAATAAATTAGTGTAATAGTCTAATTTGTTTGCAGGATACTTGGTAGTCCTACAGAGAGGAGATGTACTTTTTCAGCATATATAATGGGCATCTGATTTTTGAGTGGACTTAAGAGTCTTCTCAGAATCAATATTGATAATCCAGTACAAACAGTATTGAAATCTTTGCGCCTGTAGCATGTAGATCTGTGCTGGACCCTCACTGATTAATAATACACAGTTTTCCAGAAAGTAAATTGACTTTTAAAAGTACTGCATTTATTCACTGCAGATGTCTGGTTATTTCGGAGTGCAGTGGTAACTGCAGTGCAGCTGTATTTCTAATGCTCGCAGAAACTGCTTCAATGAGAAACAGAAGCCTGCTGCTCCTATTTCTGCTTCATGTGTTCTAGCCATCTTTCCTAGCTACTAACTCTGACTGAAGGACTTGCTGTGATACTCTAAATACAGCCTGCTAGAATTACAAAGTTCTGTCTTTTTCCTTGTCAGTTGTTTGTTACATTCATGTGTGTCTATATAGAAGAAGGTGCCTGTTATCTAAAACGCAAGGTAATAAAAAGCTGGCTTCATACCTAAACTATTCGAGACATGGCTCCTTTTAATTCTGTTTACAGCTTTCCAGTCAGAGAAATTCCAGAGTTATTGGGTATTATGAAAGCTGTGTAACTTGCTTGAAGCAATGTGATGAAAGTGTCTAGAGGCATTAAACCATTATGGTGAAGAAATGGCATAGGCGCTTAGTACTGTGTGTAAAAGAAGTTTAGTTTCACATTCTCAGTAACTTTAATTTCCTCCTTTCTACACTGGGTGTCATCTTGTCTGACTCTCATTCCTACCCCGCATATAGAATTCTGAATGTTAAAGGACAATTTCTAAAATTTCTCACAGATAGGGCTGATATACCAGTTTAAATAAACAACCAACCTTCTTATGCCAAGAAATCTTAGAGCAAAGAGTAGACAATAATATTCTGGTGCTGCTCTTTAAAAAAACAAAACAAAACGAAATTTTAAAACAACAACAACAAAAAACAAAAACAAACCAAACCCAAAAGCCTATTAATACATTGGAACATTTAATTTCTGTGTTAAACATTACACTTCTATTTTGCAACATGTAATTAATTTAAACCTGAATTAGCGTCATTTACAAACTTTGAAATTAAGATAATTTCTGAACATTTTTTGTTGTTGTTTGGGGGATAATCAGTGAAATACCAGTTTTGGAAAATAACCTTCCTGGCCTCAGGAATTTAACGAGATGTTTTAGAGATACTGGCACATACTGGCTAGAATGTAGTGAGTCTCTGCTTGAGACTTAAAAGCCAGTGTTCCTGGCTCAAGATATTCAGCTAATTTGCATTGACATTCAGGACCATCTTGGCCTAAAACTGCAAGTGTTCAGATGAACCCCATACAAACTGAAATAATAGGGCATCACGGCAGGAAATTACTTTCTGCATAAATATTGTAACACTAGTATCTGCTTAATCTTTATTTCTATTATGACTATATTACTCAATACTACTTCTGAATTACATTACCAGAACATTTGGAAGACTTATGCTGCAAGTTATGATTATAGATGTAACATGGAATTTATCATGGTGTATGCATTTGATTCTTTGGTAATAAGGAAAACATTCTGTTAAACATCCCTTCCCTGTATGAATTAAAATGTATTTGAATGCAGGATTTAACTGGGGTCTTCTCTGTGCTGAGACAACACCACAACCACTATGCAAAGTCATCTTCATGTATAATTTAAGTTTTAATAGCAATGCCAAAAACCTAAAGATAATTAATAAGGGTTTGGGGAGTTAAAGACCTTTTAGGCCTTTATATAGGAAGGTGTAGATAATCAAATAATTCATTATTCAATTATTAAAGTAGACAAATGCTATTGACTAGAGTTGGAATGGATGTCTTTTCTAAATTGCTGTCTGAGATATTCCTTAGCCAAAGAAAAGAATAAATTATGCTAACTGTTCATCTATTTGTTGAATTGAACAATAGGGAGATTCATTATTGTTCCACTTAATGCAAGCCTTTTTTAACATGCTAACTAGGATGTCATGCAGCACCACACAGGAGACCTAGGTCTAATTGACAATATCACTAAGTCCTTGTTCCTAGCTTTCAATAGCTTTGCTAAACTTCTAATCACTTGCTACATTTCCTGACCATTCTAACTGCTGAATTTCTGCTTCAGGTTGGTTGGGTAGGTGTGCTTCAGCCATGTTTGAATTAACAGAAGGAGAAAAAAAGATGTTGAGCTTGTGCAAGAAAAAGTGCAGTCTGGATCACTTGATCTTCTTTCCTAGTGACTGATTAAGAGAATGGGACTGGGATTATAAACTATAAATTTGGAAATAGAGGTCAGTACTTGTGAGAGCATTCTTTGCTGAAGCTGGTAGTGGAACCCTAAGACACACATCCATTCTTCAGCTCAAAAAAAATCCCAATCAACATGAACCGAAGCATTAAGAGTGTTTTAAGTGCTTGACATGCAGGATTTGTATGTATGACCTTATGCATGCTGTAGGAGATGGTATAGTGGGTAACAAAATTCAAAGCAGTTTTAATTTACAAATGACTGCATTGTGATGTGAGTGGCAGTGGGGAACACAGAGATGGAAGCTTGAGGCTTTTGGATTTGGGATGTAAAAGAAACCTGCTTTTGGAAATGAAGGTGAGGAGGCAAGTGTGAGTACTCCTTTTAAACCAACTAAGCAAGTTACTCCCCTGTAACAAAGATTCTGACAGTAATTTATGAAACAAACCTTATTGAGGCATGTAGCATTGAGGCAGCATTTAAGTTAATCCAGAAGTTATTTTTCTTAAGATTAGTTTACATAGCTTTGTTCTTGAATATTTCCAGGTTTCTTACCTGTTATTTTTTCTGTCCAAGACTAGAATCTCAATTAATGTGAACTGGAATAGCCCTATTTATTCAGTGTTTTCAAGACTGCTTATGTTATGAGTAAACCTGATTCCTGTCCTTGGCAGTTTGTCAAGAATCTTTCTGGGGAATTAATTGTAAATCTAGTAGCAGGTTATATCTTATCTTTTTAAAAGACAACTCTTGCCTTCACATTTTAGAATATATTTGAATATGAAAGGGTTGGTTTGTGAAATCCTTGTTGTGAATTTAAAAAGATGTTTAAAACTAAATGGATTATGATTTTGTATAATTACTTACAATTAGTTTTAGAAGTTAAATTTCAGTTATGTAGGAGAGTCTTCTACAACATGGTATGTTGTTTTTAAATATACAGGAGTTTCTTGTGTAAATAAACCTATTTATTTTAGATACTTGCTGTGGTTTGAGCTTCTGTATCTGATTAACATCAGAATAGAAGAAGTAGTTTTATCGGATTAGAAACCAACTAAATTACCAGCTTTGACATGCAATCTGGTACTTTTATTAGCTTGGCATACAGAGAGGTCTAATAGGCTCTGCATTATGCTGTTCCTCCATATAGGGTGTAGTGGCTAGCATGGGTGATGCAGGTTTTCTGCTTCTTTTCAAAAAATTTGGCTGGAGAAACAGTCGACTCTGAGAAAAATTACCTTGGAATTATTTTACTTTTTAAGCCTTACAGATTTACTTATATTGTGTTTCTTGTACACTTGATGTCATCGAATTGACTCTTTAAAAAATCACAAACTTAAGTTTCTATTTTGAAACACTTCTACCCGTAACTGGTTTTCTTATCTAAGTGTTTATTTCAGGGGAAAGTTGTGAAATTGCTGCTCATGGAACAACTTACTCACAATTAGTGATTCAATTTTTAATTTACCTGGGAAAAACTTCACGAAAAGACTAGTTGCTGTGTCTTCAGGCCCAGTATGTGCTCCTAACCATTTTGTTTCATTACCCCTACAGTAACAGATAAACCTCTTTGGGAGAAATCTATATAGATTTAGTCTGACCCATACTGTTTTATTTTCTTTCTGAAGTACTGTTTGAAGGTCACTGTGAAGTGATCAATTAATAACATAGCTGTCTGCTGGAGAACTAAACCTGATTACCCTTGATTCCCAAGATGTGCCTCTGTATGGAATGAGCAGTATTTACTCTTAAAACATAGCTTAATGGTAGGAGCTTCAAAAACTAGATTAATCAGCATTGCCTTATTTTTTTTCCAAAAGTTTTTAAGCCCCAGACCTTAGTTCATTACTTTATAATTCAAACTTAAGGATTTAATAAACTTTCTGACTTGATGCCTTGGGCCGCTAGTGATCAGAAAAGGATCTTTACTTATTTTTAATTAGGACTTCACTTGATGCGTGCAAAGCTTAAAATTAAAAAATTCAAGAAAACTGTTCAAGTAAAATAATGGTATCTTTTAGGTGGCTTTAGGAACATATTCTTGGGAAGGAGCTGTTCTCTGACTGTGTCTTTTTACTTGGTTTATTTTTGAGAGAGAATTTCCAGAATTTGTGAACTTTACTAGCAGCCTTACATGTAAATTATATTGCTTTAGAGACCAGAGGAAAAGATCAAAGCCTCCAGCTCCATTTCTAAGGTGCTGTTTTCTCTCATTCTCTATCCAAAAATTCTCAAATTTCTGTACAATGTTCTCCAGATGAACTTGAATGCAGCTACAAGTCAGACTGTTAGCCTCAAAATTTTATGATTGCTAGTTCTGTCTCCTCGGAACAGATGCTCAGATTCATAAGCAGCTCAGTTAAAAATGTGGGAGAAACTACAAAATATTGAATACAAAATGCTGAAACTGATGCAGCACTGCTTGTATGTCTGTATGCTGCTTCATAAAAAAAATAAATTGAAGGGGAGGATAAAATCAGATACTATAGACAGGCTACAAATAGTTAATTACTTAAATTCTAAAATGTTTTCGATAATTTGTGCTACTTCACAGCTGTGTTTTCTCATTTTATTTCACAACCTGCATTCCTGCCTTTTTTGATTTTTTTTTAAAAACTCTTCTCAGAGTATTTGAAATCAAAACACTGTCTCATGCATTTGAAGACTTCATCAATATTGCTGCTGCTTTCACTTGCAAGTTTTCAAATTACCTTGTAGAATTTAATAATAAAGACTGACTAGTAGGGATTTCATAAACATTTACACTATTCCCTAAACTTTTCATACTTCTGTGCCTGGTTTCGTACAGTGTCCTCATCAACAATGTGATTGGAAAAAGTTAATATTTACAAAGACCTTGAAAAAGATCATATCAGTTCTCTAAATTATGTTGGGCCTTAGTATTTTTTATCTGTATATGGAGGTGAATGATGTAGAGCTTGTTCTATTGAAATATTGATCTGGAAACTTACTGGGTTTTAAAGGCTAATCAGCCTTATCAATGTGACCTACAAATGGGTCTGAAGGTTCTGCATTTCAATTCCTGCAAAATTACCACTAATTTCCTTTAATAGAGAGTAATTGTCTGTCTGTTCTTGGTATGTTTCTTCCCCACACACCCTGGCAAACACATAGTTGTTCTCTGCAGTTGAGAACCATTTGAATTGGTGAGCAAAAGTAAATATTTTAATGTTTTCTGGCTATGCTGTTTGACTGTACTTCAAATATTACTCAATTCAGCTGGGAGGATGATATTTCAAAACGTCTTCCTTCAAGCCATTTCTGCTTTTGTTTTTCATTGTGTGACTGTTGGAGTCTGAACTAAGACTTTTCATTTGCAATATGCTACGGAGAAATTCTGAGCCAAATACTTATAAATCTATTGCACAATACTCTAGTTTAGAGCCTAGATCTGAATACAACACCACATCAAACTCAAAATCCTGGCCTGGGTGATTGAAAGATTCAAAAATATTACACATTATTTTAATTGTGGACTATTCTTGCAACAATTTCATTAACATGCTTTTTTCTAAATGTTTAGGATTTGAGAGAATTTTAGCTTAAATTTCTGTTCACAATAGATGTATATCCAAAGCAGGCAAAACAAAATTCCCCAAAGCCTCCAAGTTATAGCAAATAAGATATAAGAGGGTTGCAGGAGATAAGACTTCCAACAAATGTTGACTTTGAGAATATAAAGCACTAAGCTTGCGTTGAGGAACACAATAAATTTATAGATGTCTCTTAATACATAGTGTATCAACTCAGTTATCTTCCTTTCTCATTTTGACAGGAGAGATGAAATAAAATATCCTGGCAGGTGTCTTTGGTAAATCTGTTCATCTTTCCTTCATAATCTCTTCATGTAGATGAAGACATTTTTCTTTCCTTTAAGGGCACAGATGTTTTTTTCCTCCACTTTTTCATACCATAGCAGAGGCTCACCACATTTTCCAAAATACTGAGTAGCTGTGCAGAAACTGAAGAACAGTCATTAGAAAGTACATGTGGCATGTGGTTTTGCCAGATGCCTACAGAATTATGGGTAGATAACTGATATTTAATTATTATGGTATCTTGAACTCATTGTGTGATCCTGGACTTTAACAAACTATTCTTACCTGATTTGCTTGAGACCCTATGCATTTTTATTATTAATAAGGCTCAAAAGTGTTTCAGCCCGTGGAGAACAAAATGTTCTTCACTCTTATGTTCTTAAGATCTTTATAGAATTCTGTGATTTCAATACAAGGCTTTAAGTGCTAATGATGTCTCTGGGCATCTACAGTGATGTACATCCTGAGAACACACAATACAAGTACTTCCTTTTGTCAAACCAGCTTGAAAGGCTCAGTTGACTAGCTCAGGTGATCATGTATGACCAGGTCATGAAGTTAAAGGTGCTGAATGCTGCTATTTATTATCCTCACTAGTATAGTAGCTAAAGGAGAACCACAGAATGGTTTGGGTTGGAAGGGACCTTTCAACTGCCAATTAGTAGTCGTATTTCATTCACTATCAACTTGTGCACCTACAAGAATGGACAGCAGTGCAAGCTTCATTCTCTAACATCAGTTTCTCTTGCTGGATGTCTTCATTTTGCATTCCAAAGTGTCCTAGACTGGTCACAGTGCAGTCTACAGCATCTCAAAATACTTCAGGTCTGTTAACTAGGGGCTGAAAACTACTAATTTTGTAACAAGGGAGAGCTCTGCACAAGGGATCTGGAATGATTTTGTTCTCTGCATTAGCAGTGGAGGCATAAACATTTGAACTCGGGTTATAATGGAGTGGTGTGGGATTAAACTGATTATCTGTAGTAGATAACAAGACCCAGTGATAGAGATCAAAATGTACCATCAGGAAAAATTTTGACTACCTAGAAATATCTAAGGCTGCAAGAACGGAACTTTTCAGATGTAGCTATAATTGTCTGAGTTTAGCTTTTCCTTAATCCCTTGAGATTTGCTATAAACCCCATGAAATTAAGATTATTTTCAATTTCTGGACTACGTACAATGACGTTTAAAGAACAGGTCATTAAGTTTTTCATTGAAAGATTTCTGGTGTGACAGGCTTACTAGTCTAAATATTGTATGCCCTCTTCATGCTTGTATCCATGCTTGCATTGCCTTGGCAGCGGCTGCAGGAACTGATGAAGTGAGCTGATTATATTCATTTCTGAAGTGTCACATTTTGAGCTACTGTGCAGTAGCATGCTTTACCTTACTGCAGGTTTATACGTTAAAAGAGAAACTTGTCAACATGATCTATATCCCACTAGTATCTAGTCGTCTTAGAAAGCAGAGGTGGCTGACATATGGGAAAC